>JAQFVV010017617.1:0-28049 GCA_028023455.1 Epiperipatus broadwayi
AATATTATATTGGTGTGGGGGTGAATAGCTAAATCTTGTTGTGGTGATTAATAAACCACATGCCCAGAATAAGTCCAAATTTGAATCCTTATGTATTACTAGCTGATATTCATGGGGCTTTGTTTAGTTAATTCAAATATAAATGTGGTTGTACATAGTTTTCTCCATCAAAATGTATCAAGGCAGACCACTAGTGAGGTACCTGGAAGTTTGATCTCTGGATGTACCCTGGTCCGAGGCCTGTGGGCACTGGAGAGGGTTCCTATGATCCCCAATCCCAGATTTTAGTATTTATTTGTCTCCTATATTTTTCCAGTTATGCACCTATGGTGGGAAGCAGATATATCTCTACAGCCTAAGACATCCACTTTTCCATTTGCACCGCTACTTCAGATCATGGAAGATCAATCACTTATTCTGCATTGACCCCTGTCCTGATAGATAGTAGTACTATTGTCCAATACTTTCATAGTAAGAGCTATAAAGCTCCAAATTAGGAATTTTCAGCCTCTGTATTCAAACACACACCAAGTCTTTTCATTGACCAAACTAATAAGTTCAGAAACCTATGTAGAATGGGCTGGCAAATAGATAGGTAAACATATTGTAGCACCCTCAGCATATATGTGTATCATCATCACTTCATCATGTAATGATCAGCAAAGTGTCCTAACATGATCATTGTAATAAAGTTTTATTTAATTTAATAACTTAATTTATAATGTGAATTGTGAGTATCTCATATCGGTCTTCTCACACAACAGATTTTATAGATATTCTTGTATAAATATGTAAAAGTAAAAAAAATATAAATTAAGGAATAGCCAATATCACTGTGTTTTATTAGGAGAGAGTTGAAGTGTTACCTGGTGTGAATAGAAAAGCCATGCAAGACCTTGAGATTGAAACCATGTTCAATCCCTGAGCTATGTCATGCTGTTTGGGAGGGTAAATCTGTATATCATCAAGAATTTAGTTATGTGGTTGAGGTGGCAAGTCCATGGTGGTTTAAACCTAGGGCAGAGGTAACTTTGTATCTACAGATTGAACATTTTTGCTTGGCTTTTCACTCTTGTTAGCTAGCTACACAAACATGACTGGTAAAGACCGCATACGTTTTAGCACCTTTTTTTAGCCATTAACTGCAAATCTGATTGGAAACTACACTAGTTTGAGAACAAAAGTCATAATTTAGTTTTTGTATTACACATTCACAAATATATATTTTAAATAATTTATTTGTGCAGTCACTCATTTTTTTTGATTAAAAAAACAATTGATATTTAAGTTAAAGTTTGCAGATAACTGAAATAAAATAAAATGGTTTTTTTAAACTTTAATTCCAGATCAAAATCAATAAAAATTGTTATAAAGTTGATGCATATAGAAACTCCATACATGTTAATTTCCTTATGCAGAACTATATAATAGTCACTGCTACCTTTCAAGAGCTTCACTTAGCAAGTGTCTGGTCTGAGTTCAATTTTAAATCCTTTACTGCTCATGCCTTGATTTTAGTGTAGCCTCCCTTGATTGGCCATCTGCTGTCCACATGGTGGTCATCTCTTTAGTTCCTATTCGTTCCCTGATTAGATAATGCCATGAACTTTAGGATTGTCTATTCTAAGCAATGGCTTTGTTTACATTATCTAATCCTTGTTGATAAATTACTTTATAGTTTAGCGTTAATATATCATTTAGTTACTTATAATACACAATTAGCAATCTGTTAGTTTTACATTTATAATTATTACTAGTTATATGTATTTTGTGTATACATACATATACACACACATTTAGCAATAGCTTGTGTTGGGAGTGAAAGTATTCATTTATTATTTAACACTCGCAAAAGCACAGAATAGCTTGAATGCCTGATTTTAAATGTATAACATGCATAACATAATTCTTCAGAAAGTTTCAACTTAATTAATATGACCATCATTAATATTCAAATTGATTAAATGTTTAGTTGATGTTGAAAATTAGTACAAATTATAACCATGTAGAGCTACATTTCTGTGTTGTAAAGAACAATTAGAGCATGATTTGTAAGTTTAAAATGTTATTAATTCAGGAAAAAATAATATTTACTTTTACATTATGTGTTTGTAATAATGAGAAGTACATTGTTTTCCTAACCAAATGATAATATAATAATTTTACATAATTTATTTAAATAATTTTCAAACATTTTATTAAAATAATTGGAATAATTTAATATATAATATAAATGCTTAATGTTGGTACATCAAAAACAACTATAAAATTAGATTTTTTTTTGCTTTCTAAAAACAATAATATTATTTAATTACCAGTTGATTTTAATTTATAAGAACAATGTAGTAAGTGAAGAAGCTTTTTTTGAGTGCAGTATTTAGCAGTTTTAATTACAATCTTTTAAGAAAAATAGTTTTTTTTTGTAAAGATATAGTTTCAAAAGAAAAGAATATATAAGATTTTACCCATTTTATTAAATTGTACTTTAAATACTCAGATTTGTTTCTTTTCTCTTTACTTGAAATCAACACAACAAAAAGTGCTTATCAAATCAGTGTAATTAACCACTTGTCTTGTTTTATTTTTTAAAGAAAATTTAGTTCAAAATGAATGTGATATATATTATTCTAATTTATGTTTTGACTAGTTTTTCAATGTTTACCAAAAAGGTGGTAAATAGGTGAACGATTGTCATTTGGAAAAAGTTATTTATTTGGTTATTATTAACAGCATGTGTAAGAACATGAAATGGTGATAACATGTTTTGATAGTTTTATACCTATGCTGCCTGTAGGATAATGATGTAGTTTTTCAAAAACCAAAAATACCAAAATGTACCACTGCTGAATTGAGTTCAAATCTGTATGACTATACAAAAGAATGAGCTTGTCTTGGATATATTATGGTGTTTTTATCTTAGGTTGTTAGCTTTAAGGTTAACCAAATAGGTAAAAAGTGGCTGATGGAGTGTTGCATGCAATTTTAAGACCTAGGTGCAGTGCTCTCAAATCCAAAGCTGTTCACTGATGAAAGCTACAAGATAGAAACTATAGAGATGTTAAGTGTGAAGGCACTAGATAGAGTATATGCACAAACCTTTCTGCATACATTGATTAAGAAGGCTTGTAGTTGCTGATGCAACTGTATGGAAAGTTAGCTACTCTTATATTGTTGTAGCAGCATAATATATATTCATATTATCACTAAAAAACTAAATAAGGCTCTTTTATATATCTCGATAAATAAAAATTGGAGAATGGCTAAATGTACTTTCAATTTTACTTACAAGTTTTTTTGAGTTCATATGTGCATTGCAGAGTTGCATAAGAGATAAATACAGATGAACTAAGTTTTTATTGATGTACTGTTCAGAATAATCTCTTACGTAGATTGACCATTTAGTGGATTTCTTCTCATTGTAGTAAATGTTATATTTTCTTTGTAGTTTTGGTTACTTTTTCAATGCAAGAAGCACTGAAATATCATTCCCAATTTACAAACATAAAATATTTGTTTTAATAGGAATACTAATATTCATCTTAAGACATTTTTCATTGCTTTATGTAATGGTTAATGACAATGTGAAAAAGACACTTTCTGGAGAACTTTACAAAATGGAACAACAACAAAAAACAATGATAATTTCCTGAAGTTTGTAATGATGGTGTTTTAGTTTTATTTATATATTGCGTATTTCCATTATCTAATATAAGTATTCAATGTTTTTAAACAATTTAACTTTATTTAAATATTTCAAATACATTTAGGTGTTACAAACATGTGTGCTATTACTAATAGTTGGATGTATTTGGAAGATTTAAATAAAGTTAATTTTTGTTAAGACATTCAATAATTATATTACATAGTAGCCATAGTCCAATATATAAGTACAATTAAAACATATTAATGAATACTTTCCATTAAAAATAATATTATTTTTTTGCTCCACAGTAAATTTATAATTGGATAGATTATTGACTGAGGTTTGATGTTTTTGCTAATGTATTAATTAGGATACCAATTGATTAATATCAAATGCTGAATTTAGATCAAGATTAACTACAACTGGATCACATATCTTATTTTTGACTGTAATTATTATTATTATAAATAAAAATTAAGCTTATCTATTCACCTGCTTTTTTGCAAATTGAAGAAATAGAAGTAGTTTATAATTTGCATTTTATCATTAATTACTGTTTATAATACATCAAGGTTAAGTAAGCTTTTGATATTTATCTAAAAATTGTATGTGCAGATAACTTTTCTTGTTTTTTGACAAATGGTCTCAAAGTCATTGAAAAAAATTATGTACTTGGTATACTTGCTTTGTTAGAAAATTATCTAAACTGGATATGTATTTGGAAATAAATCAACTTAAATGATTATATGCAAAATAAAGTATTTTAAATATTTCTGTAATGTAAGAGTTTGGCATTGATGCAACCTTTTCACAAATACTGCAGTTGTGAGATCCATGTTAGCTTTTGTTTGACCATGAATGCCTTGTGAAGTAAAATTTTGATCTGTTAATAGCTTTGTATTGAAATATTGGAAGCTTGATCATAGATTGTCTTTTGCAATAAATTCATCATTTATTTTTATCATTGTGTGATTTGGATTAAACAAAAACTGATACCATACTCATCACATATATTGTCAGAACTTGTATAGGGATATGTTAATTAGACTTTACTTTTAATATTGCTAATTCCTCTCTGAATAATTCACAGTCTGATTGATATACTATTCTCTAAGCCATAACATTTTAAGAAGCATCTATTGAGGGTTAGTGTAATACACTTATTTACTTAATCTCCAATAACTAAGAATGTTGGAGGTAAAGTTGATTTTGTTAAACTGCCTACAGTGTAAAAAGTAATATTTAAAAATGTAATCCAAGTTTGAAATGATCCTTTCATGAACAGAAATCTGGATTATATATATATATATATATATATATATATATATATATATATATATATATATATATATATATATATATATATATATATATATATATATCCACAAAGAACAATCAGTTGTGCAAACTGGTAGAAGTATTCTAATGGTTTTTGTAGCTGTTATAAAGGACCTAAGCACAGACATATTTAGAGAAACTATGATCACAAAATGGACCATAAATTGTTTGTTTATTATTAACAAGTGCATTTTATGACATTGCACTGGTAAGTAATACCACTAATCAACTTATGATTGAGTACCTCTTCAATCATAACTCGGAAGCCATGTGAGTGTAACCATATTAGAATTTTTTATGGAACATATTAATATCATTAATCCAGATTATGGGATAGGCCAAAATAAGTAAATTAGGAAATAATTTTATACAATAATGAATATTTAATTTCAAGACCTGGTCTAATATAGACAATTACAACATTAAGTATTAGTACTTTATAATGCAATATGTCAAGTTGCATGTATCCATCTATGTGTATAATTTTAAATAATGTAAACAGAAAAGTTCATCATGCTGAAGGTGTGAATGTTGCCTTGATGAATACTGAGTACCTTCGACTTATGAGGTAGATAGATAAGTCTGTTTGGGATCCATTATAAATTTTTGTTTTAATTAATTTTATTATATGTGGCTTAATAATATTAAATCATTTCTTTCAATTAGTAATGTTTTTTCCACAATGTAATCCTCTAACATTTATTGCTCTCATTATTATTTTATTATTGTTTGTATTTTTGCAGGTGGGAAAACTTCAATACATTTAGAACAAATTTACTCTGTTTCATGTCCTGCTAAATTAATCTTGGTTTAATTAAATAGTGCTTGCTATCTGTAGATAATTTTTTTCCCATCTGACAATTTTCAACACCTATTACTAATAAATAAGTTTGAATGTGACACACATTCTTTAAGGTGTTAGGCTTATTAGTTATTTATGTACAATATATGTATTTGTGAACTTCTTTGAAGCATTGTTGGTTTAATTAAAACTCTGTGGTAAATAAAACTTTAAATTATTTTGGGTGTGTAATTCAGATTCCCTATATTGTTTTTACATAGTCATTTCCAGTTTCCATTTTATTGTACTTGTATTTATTTTAGCATTTGATGTGTTAGATGATATAAAAATGCATCCAACATATTTTTTGAAGATTTGTTGATAATTAATGTTGCTAAGTAATTTTCAAATTAATTATAGATTTTTCTTATTTTTGTTTGCTGTAGAAAGTTTTTGTCCATTGAATGTGTGTTCGGATTCATGTATTTTCTCTTTATTTGAATTTCAGCATTAACATGTATCAATGCAACATTTACAGGTTGTAAAGCATTTATTTTATCAGATTGACATTTTTATATTAAGGAATGGTTATCATTGTCATTATCCAAGTTGATATTTGAGTTTAGGTTACTTGTTTACATTGTGATCCCATTTATTGCAACAAAAGCATTGGCATTTAATGCCACAAATTATTAATAAAAGAAGAATTTTATAATATGTTATAGGCAGTGGAAGATTATTTGGGGGTAGATTTTTATTTAAGTGCACATGGAATTAATAGGGGTTGTTTCTGTAATTTCGTCATTAGGTTATACCAGATTTTCTATTGGCTCCTCAGCTTCTGGAGGAGTTGGCATCCTGGTTAATAATGCAATACCCCCCAGTAGCTTTAATCTTCTACTGTTAGACAACAATATGGTTATCATTGAGGTTGACTACTGGGGCTACCCTATTATCATTGCCTATGTGTACATGGCCAATGACACAATCAATATTACAACATAATCCATATGCTAAATGCCATCATCAGCAACAGACGCAGTCCGACAATCTTCTTGGGAGGTTTCAATACCACATACCAAAACTTTAACACTAAATTCATCCATCACTTAAATTGAAGACTGATGTGCAGAGAGGGCTTCTTCTCCCTTGTGCCTTTTCCTTTTACACCAGAACTCGAAGATCCCTGATTGACCTGATATATTATACACCAGACCTCCACTTTTATACTGATGCAGATTTGGTTCCTGTCTCTTTCTCAGATCATATGGCACTAGTTATCCATCTAGAAGCTATTGTGGCTCCAATGCCTGCTGCAGGGCCCAACAGAACTATGCGTATGGTCACAAAGTCCAGCATGACAGAAGCCATAGTTTCTGAGGCCTACATTTATTTCCAAAAGATCAACATTCTTTTCTTTCCAGCTGAAGAAGCCTGGTTCACATATGTCAATATTCTCCAATCCATTCTAAACCATCACACCAGGAAAATTAAAGGCCCAAATAGCCTACTCAGAGACCTCACAGACATTGAAAATCAACTACAAATGGTGCAACAGAATCCTTCCAATATAGAAGTCATCTTATCACTTAAAAACCTTTACCGTATTAAACAAAAATCACTTGCAGAATATATATCCATCAGGAGGTCTAAATTCTTCTTGTCTCAACAACATTGTTGGACAAGAGGGTACCTCAGATGGGCTCTAGGGACAAATAGACAACAAGTTACCCCATCATCAATTACCAGTAACAGCAACACACTCTTAGGTTATCCTATGATGTTACTCATCAGTCAGCATCATCAACAACTTATGCAAGCAGATAATCCTCCTTCAGAACCAGACTGGCTGGAAGCCGGGAATCCAGGTGAGCATGGTATTACAGAAGTTCTACTTAAAAGAAAACTTATGTCTCTCCCAGATAGCATTCATCCAGGTCTACATGGCATCCCTAAGTTCCTTTTAAATCACCTAAGTCAGTTTACGATTCCCATCATGGTCAAAATGATTGAACACTTAGCTACTGGGCACAGAAATTTAGCTGATCTGTATCCGGTGGCACTAGTGCCTTTTTTGAAAAAACAAAAACTACTCACTGATCTAACCAGTATTCAACCAATCACCATGACCCCATTGCTGATCAAGATAATGGAGTCAGTCATCATGGATCAAATTCAACCTATAGTCCTTAAACACATTTCTCCTAATCAATATGGGAAAAAAGGCTCCTCCACCTCACATGCTATGGCTAACGTTATGGCTCTCATTGATTATATCAGAATACAAAAGAAATCGAAACCCATTGCTGTCCAGCTGGATATTGCTGTGGCTTTCCATTCAGTGCACATAGACATCCTGCTGAATCTGCTGGCTGAGTATGATGTTCCAGTCACCATTATACAAATAATCAGCTATCTATTAAGCAACAGAGAAATCTTTGTTTCACTGGATGGCAAGCTCACACCAGGCCTCAAATCTTTTAAATCTCTCCCTCAAGGTTCCCCCCTCAGTGCTCTATGCTTCACAGCATACATAAATCCTCTACTGATAGATATTGAAAAAAATCTACCGGGAGTATTCATTCCATCCGTCAATAAACACCTCAACTCATTTGCCTACATAGATGACATCATGATTGTTCTACCTACCATAAAATACCTTCCCCAACTACAATCCATTTTAAATAGATATTCTGCAAAATATCATTTACAAATAAATCACAACAAATCAGCTATCTGGCAGATAAAGTCAGGAAAACAAATACCTTCTACCTATACTGCCAAACCACAAAGATTCTTGGGTTTTCCCATCTTCAAATCATCAATGGCAATAGCCAGACAAATACAGGATGGTATCCTCCAAACAACAAAGCACATCACCACATCTCTCTCTAGAGTCTATCTCTCACTATGTGGAAAGGTAGGCCTCCTGAATATGACAATATTACCAAAAATTACATATTACCTGCCCTTCATAAAACTAACCAGTTTCAGAACAAAATTAATCACCTATGCACCAAACTCTTCTGGAGAGGGAAGATTGTGGCCATCAGCCTCTGACAAATCCAGCTGCCTTGGAGGTTCAATGGCTTGTCTTTCCACACTATTCAAGCAGCCATCCTCCAAAAAACACACAAGTTGCTACATAATTTGATACATTTCTTTGGCTATAACACCGAAAAGATTTCTCCAACAGATCGACCTCCACCAGAGAAAATGCCATGGATATCATCCCTTATCAATCTTCTAAGTCAATACAAACCAATCCTGGACACCAATGTCAATGTTAAAATCATCTTGTGGATGCATACCATCTAATCATCCACAACCTCCCGAAAGTAGCCTCAACCTCACAAACCAAAAATTAATTACCCACTTTAAAAGATGTTGTCTGGAGACCAAGTATCTGGACTTCATCATCAAAATTAACCTTAGCACACTTCCCACAAATTGGTTCCTATTTTACCGAAGAGGTAACTCTAACATTGATCCAACCTGCAGTTTATGTTCTCATGAAGAGGAAACCATTGAGCACTTCATATATTTCTGTCCAAACCTTAAAACAGTCAGAGATATAGTCTTCACCCACTTCAATATCAGACTGAACCTAGTTCTCTTACCCATAAAAGTGATCTATACTGGAACATTTGCTATCACTAGACTATCCATTTTCATTCTCTATGCAATCTGGGTAGTACATTGCAAGTTAATAATGGAACTGCCCCACCTAGACCAAGATCTGTTGTTCTGCAAAACAATAAAGAAAATCAGAAAAAGAGATGAGCTCATCTCTCCCAAAAAACCCTTTGACAACATCTGGAACCTATTCAACCTCCCTACTAATAACAACAGAACAACAAACATGCTGGCCTACTAAACCACTCGTAAGAACTTTCAGAACTTAGCATAACCTCATTTAACTTTGTATATATCCTTTCTAATTTGTACACAAAGTAATTAATAAATATATTTTTGAAACAAGTTCTTATTATCAAATTTTGCTTTAATTTCGAATTTGATTTATTAAAAAGCCATCTTTAATTTGCCCTGAATAAAACACTAATTGAAAATGCAATTATATTAGGAATGTTGGCCAGTTTATCTTAAAATAAAATCATTCATATATATTTTTAACAAAATTAACAAAAAATATATTTTATTATTTCATTTAATAAAATGAAATTTTAGTTTCAACAAAATTTTGCATTTAATCATATATATATATTATAATGATCCAGAGAAGTGCTTAACGTGATCAGCACTACAAGGGCGCCATCTAGGCAACCTAGAAAAATTTATAAAGCAGGCAAATACGTAAGTCAAAAATATATATATATATATTTTTTTATTTTATATATTTTGATATCCGGACGTTAACCCAAGTCACGAGCTCATTGGAATCGCAGAGATTTATATTCATAAAAAAATTCTTATCTAAGAATAATTTAAAAAAAGAATAACATAAGCCACTGCCAGTAATTAACATACAAACATTTATTTACGCACATATATATATAAAATTTAACATTATTATTTTAGTATGTTTATTTAAGATTTAAATTTGATTTTATAATTTAAATTTACATTTTAATTTTTATAATATTATAAGTTTACCTTTTAATTAAGTTCGCACAGATGGATTTATGAAAGTTTGTTTTATAATGTTGAGTATAGATCAGTTACATAGATTACACGGTTAAAAACATTTCAAAGTAAACATAAATGATCAAAATACAAAATCATTGATACCGTCAATTGCATAGGGAATACAAGAAACCCAATGGTGTTCATCATAAGACACCGCATTAACACCAATAACATCCGAATAAATACATCTTAGATACTCACTGTAAGGTATCAGTATTTACCGAATGTCTATATATTTTGATCAAATATGAAAACCAAAACAAAATTAAGCAATAACGAATCCATGCAAACATATATACCCAACTTAAATTTAATGCAATTTTATTTAGAGTGTCAAGTATGAATAGACTACATAGATTCGCATTTGAAAAGAAATATTCTATCTCTATTTAACCGTAGGCTAAAATTTTGCAGTCAAACTGGTGTCAATCCATCTGATACATTTATGTATTCAATGTAGCATGAAAATACAACAGCACAAATATACAATACTGTCAGGAATGGACATCTGAACAGTATAGTTAGAGAAGACATTGACTCTTGTCCGATACAGGAATATGACATCTGTATGGCAAGAAGAACAATAAAATAAAAACTCCATAGGAAAGGGATCATGATTTTTTTTGCCGACTTACAATCCCATCCAAGGCAAAGGGTTGGTGCTGTGTATACAGTGATTCTGCACATAGCGAAACTCAGACTACATCTACTAATTACACAAATATATCCAATCCATTGACCCAATTCAACAATGATACAAATAACCTAAGATTACCCTCCCCTAATATAACTTTACAAATCTATACAGCCATTCACTCCCAACTTCAGTTTAACATTTATATAATTTTATGGATAGTAAAAGAATAGCCAAAATAGTGTTTAATTGGGTTATGAGTAAAGGGCAGGTAACAAGATGGGTGAGAAAGGTAATGCGGTATGCAAAACATTTGGATAAAGAATTTATATCGGTATACTTGTATAAAAGGTGGGATGATTGTTTTAGGAGGATTGTTGAGTGTTATAGTGGTAAGGAATGGGATAAAAGAATAGAAGCATTAATAAAAAATAGGGAGTTGGAGAGATGGAGTAGTAGTATGGATGGTAAGATAAGTTTAAATATATATAGAAGTAAACGGAATATTGGAAGCAAGTTAATTTTATGATAATAGTAAAGAAAGTAGTTTACTGTTTAAGGCTCGAACGGGATCTATAGCAACAAGAGAATATACATGTAAATGGAAAACTATGGGTGATTTAGCATGCAAATAGTGTAAGGAAAGTATAGAAAATATTAGGCATCTGTTGATTGAATGTAAATGCTTGAAAGCAGAAAGGGTACAGATAATGAAGTTATGGGAGAATAGGTATGAACAAAGTGACAATAGAGAAAGTGAGTTATTAGTTTTTATGCTGGGTTTGTGAAAAGATAAGGGGGAGTTACATTTAAAGGCCAGAAAGTTGACAAAGATTATGTTGTGGAAATACAATGGGGCAGAATATGGGAAGCCTTATGGTGGGGAATGGAAAATAAAGTGGCTAACAGGTTTATCTGGGCATAGTTGCTGAGATATTCTTGACTTCGTTTAAGGAGAAGCCAAATATGTCATATATGTCATATCACGTCACCATCAACAACTGATCAGAAACCTGGAAGTAATAAAAAATTTTCAAACTGTCTGAAAATCGACAAGTAAAAATGCCCGAGGTTACACATATGAAAATGCTGAAAATCAACAAGTAAAAAAGCCCGAGGCTACACATATCAAAATGCTGAAAATTGACAAGAAAAAATAAATGCCTGACGCTGTATATATCCAAGAAATATAGCAAGTCCAAATTTAAAAAAAAAGCATTCAAATTGCTATAAAATATAAAATTAAAAAAAAAAAAGCTGAAAAATTAAAAAAAACAATAAAAATAGCTCAAAATACATTAACTCCCCCTCCCACAAGCAATAATTATCTACTTAAATTGACAAGTAAAAATGCCTGATGCTGTATATATTCAAGAAATATAGCGAAAGTCCAAATTTTTTAAAAAAAAAAAAATCAAAATGCTATAAAATTTAAAATTAAACAAAATATATATAGCTAAAAAAATTAATAAAAAATGAAAAGCAATATACAAGAAACCATTAACAATGGTGGAATGCACGGGAAATGCAAAAACAGAATTTCATCAAATTATTTATTAAGCTTCCAATTTGCATTTATCTGCAATGCATTCAAAAGCAATTATTTGGTCTCTGCTTTAAAATTATGCCATTATCATTTAAATTTATCAAGCAATATGTAAAAAATAATTATCAATGTAAAATATACCCTTACCACCCAAAATAACTGAAATTCACAAATTACGTCTTAGGTGTAATACTTAAAAAAAAATGATTATAAACATTATCAAATCATTTAAATTCATCCATACTTTTTTAACAAAAAGCAATATACAAAAAGTAATTACCAATGTGTTTCCAGAAATTTCAATGATTGCACTGTTTTTGTTCTAAGAATGAATGAAAAATGGCGGTGCTCACTCTAAATCAATTCTATTTTTAAAATTACCATTTAACGTACTTGTAAAAGTTAGAAACTGATAAATAGCAATAGACAAAAATAATTACCAATGTATTTCCAGAATTTTCAATGATTGCACTGTTTTTGTTTCAAGAAATTATTTTTCACGCTGGGCCAGAAAAGCCATGAGTTCACATTTTGAAGATACAAAGATGATGTGTAATACAAAAAATATTTGCAGCATAACATTTTGAAGATAGAAAGCTTTTTTCGTGAATTAGAAAAATTATTTGCAGCATAAAAATCCATTAGCTCTCAAATAATAAAACGAATTAAATATTCATTATATTTTACAACTTTTTTTTAAAAATTATAACATTTCCCAATTAGCTTATTAGGCACTTGGCTGTTTTCAATATAAAAATCCATTAAAAAGGTTATTATTAAATTTAGAATTCATTTTTTAGAGAACAGAAGATTAAAAAATAGTGGTTGTTTGGGTTAGAATATTATAATGTAGAAAGTATAAAATTTAGATCGATGGAATCTTAATAGCTTGCAAAATCGCATCGAATAGATTTTCATCATGATGCAGTCTTCGCCACATGAATTTGCTTAAGTAGGAATCCAAATGATGTCGAGTGGTTTCCCTCTCTCGTTTATTGTGCCATTTCAAAAGTCCCCAAAGTCTTTCTACATTCTGAGTGTATGCTTCTGTAGTGGGTTTAACAAAATTGTATGAATTGTTTACTTTTAAATGCTGGTAACCTGCAGCATTCAATTCCTCGGTTTTGTAGGCTTTCCAACAATCAGAATATATGGAGAATCCTGGTGCTTCATGTTCTTTAATGGCATCCAGAAGAACAGACACTGTTCGACCAGGAATAGCAACAATAAAACACTCTTTAGTTTCACTACATAAACTACTAAATAACCATTGCTGTGGAAGAATTCTACCCTAAAGGTTTTTGCATCTAGTAAACATAGTTTTATCTACCTCTACAATTTTCTCTGGGCCTCCAATTTTGCAGGAAGGGTGAGATAGCAGACCCTCTTTACAGGCCTCTCTCAAATATTGCTTCCATGCAACGACAGCCTTTTTGTTCAACTCCTTATCCTTTTATCCAGATTTGATGGTCAATTGGTCTTCACCCCAGTAGTAAATCAGTCAGATAGCTGTAACAAATGACAATTTACAGCCTTCAAACCAGGTTCCTTTCTGAAGTGCTATGGAACATTGACAAGCAGAAATGTTGCACTTCCATTGTGCCCTTGGTCTAACATAGAGTTTCATTTGATGCCCATTTACACATAATTTTTGAATAGGTCGAACACTTTTATTTTGCAGGAACTCCACTGCTTCATATTCTGTTTTAGGAAGATCCCAAATTTTGATCATTTTGAATAGTAAAAACCCTAAAAAATTACGAAAAAGATGCTACTTCAATTTCAGCAGCTAATATTTCAGCACGAGGTTTTTGAAGCATTACCCAAAAGTTTGTGCATGTTTACCATTGTATTCATCTGTGTAAGAAATAATCCACATTAATTCAGTCAAAAAATAAAAATAATCCCAGCAACTTGTATTTCTAGCAGTAGGAAAAATTAACATATAATAAAAAAAGATTTTACAAAAAATTCTCTTCTATTTATTTTTTTTTTTTTTTTATTTTTTTTTTTTTATTTCATTTTAGTAAATTGTTATTTTAGTTGTTTTTTTTTTTATTTTTTATTTTTTTTTTTATCTTAAATTTTATTATTTATTTAAAAAAAAATTTATAATCATTTATATTTTAAGTATTACACCTAAGACGTAAATTGTGAATTTCAGTTATTTTGTGTGGTAGGGGTATATTTTACGTTGATAATTATTTTTTATGTACTGCTTGATGAATTTAAATGATAATGCCATAATTTTAAAGCAGAGACCAAATAATTGCTTTTGAATGCATTGCAGATAAATGCAAATTGGAAGCTTAATAAATAATTTGATGAAATTCTGTTTTTGCATTTCTCGCCTTCCACCATTGTTAATGGTTTCTTATATAGTGCATTTCCTGCCTTCCACCATTGTTAATGGTTTCTTGTATATTGCTTTTCATTTTCAGCTATATATATATTTTAATTTCAAATTTTATAGCATTTTGATTGGTTTTTTTTTTTTAAATTTGGACTTTCGCAATATTTCTTGAATATATATAGCATCACGCATTTTTACTTGTCAATTTAAGTGGATAATTATTGCTTGTGGGAGGGGGGGTTAACATATTTTCAGCTATTTTTTTTTTTTAATTTTTCAGCTATATATTGTAACCGGACCACCTTACAACCCTTTTATTACTTCAGTTGTAACAATTTTCTGATGAGTATGTTGTAGGAAGGAACTATCAATTGGCATTATCCAATGCAGATGTTAACCCCCCTTACAACAATATTTCCTGCTCATCATACGATATAGCACCATAGAGGCTGGAAGTATCTAGACATTTATATGTTTGGTTTTTTAAACGGCGCAACTAGAGTTCCATCTCACTACAACCTGACTTACCTAGGTCTAGTTATGCCAGACATAGCTCAGGAGGCATGAGATTCTCATGAACAAGTGCAATGAATGATGAGTGATGCAACAAAAACAAAATAGAATTGAACAACTGGAAAACTAAGATTAAATTTAAGTAACAATAAATTTATTTAACAAATTAATTTGCAAGTTCTTCTAATAAAGTTCCTTCATATCCATGTGAAGATTCATTGTTTCATTCATTTCTGGTCCATTGGGTTTCTTTGGTATACTTCAGTATGACTTAATGAATGTAACTTGTTGAGAGTATAATAAAGTCCTTTCATAGTTCTTTTAACAACTTACATCTTTAGTTATATAATTAATTCACAGAGAGGAATGTGTCAAATTGAGATAACAGAGAGAGTAATGAAGACAACTGATAGCATCTGATGCAGAGTTCCACTTAATTTAACAAATATTTTGTTTGCAGTCCACTGTGTATCTTAGTATACCTTCAATAATAGTACAATAGGAATTAGAGAATGCAAGTTCTTTAACAATTTACCTTTGGTGTCTCATTCAGAGTTCCAGTTAACCTTAAGTTATTTTATTTGCAGTCCATTAGTATTTCATTAAATTTATTAAATCCAGTAATGTGGTTTAAATTACTCCCACAAAATCAATATTCAGGTAAGCATTAAGCATTTGTAATTTTACATTAATATGCAGATAAGCATTTAGAGTCCATATAGTATTCCATTACATTTAACTAATGTGGTTTAAATTACTCACACAAAATCAACATTCAGGTAAGCATTAAGCATTTGTAATTTTACATTAATATGCAGATAAGCATTTAGAGTCCATATAATATTTCATTAAATTTATCAAATGCAGTAATGGGGTTTAAATTACTCCCACAAAATCAATATTCAGGTAAGCATTAAGCATTTTCATTTATACTTTATCACGAATAAGTGATTTTCATAACTTTAGTTTCATTCATAATTTTCCAGTAACAAACGTATTTTCATGCAGCTACATTTATTAATAATTCCTTTTTTTATATATTTATAATAAAGATGTTTGGTTTGTCTTTTAGAACATATATAATTTTAGTTTAAGAAATACATTTTGTTTATCTTTTAAAAAACACATATAGTTTTAGTTTAAGAAATACGTTTTGTCTTGTCTTTTAAAAAACATATATCGAATATTTTTATAAAATCATTACCTTCATTTATCCAGTTGTCGCTTCAAAAGGGGTCATCACATTTCAGCTGAATGGCATTATTTCCTTCTATGATGTCTATCCAGGCAAATCTAGAAAAATCATGGCTTAGAATGAAGAGGTACAGCTGTTACATTAGCCCTCCATCGCTATGTTTTCATTAATAATGTTGTCTTTTTCCCTTATTAACAGTGGTTGTAAAAGTTATATTCCACGGTGATGAAAGTCAGAGTTGAGTAAAACTTAAATAAGAATTTTAACTTTTTAATTCTTCACTTTTCTTACTATCTTTTTCTCAAAAAAAATCTTCTTTAAACATACACTTTAAAAATCCAATCTAATCTGCCTCTGAACTTCCAACTTGACTATTTATATCTCCTTCTTGGACTGATTAAACAGCCTTTTCCCCCAGCTCATTGGCTATTCTTTTTAGCAGTAGAAGACTGTTTTTAATTATCTGGCTATGTGTTTTTGAATTCCAATTAATTTCACATTTCTTTGCCTAAAGGCATTGGCTTAACACCTAAGTTATTTTGCCTTACAAATTATTTTTCTGCAATACAAAATAAACTTATCTTTTTTTAATGTTTAAATATATTTTTTTCTTTATTGATTTCCTTTTTTTGGATTGATAAATTTTAATAAAGAAAGATTTATACTTTCTTTTAATTGCAGATTTAATGTATTTGTTGTGTTTTTTTTATTTTTAATTTGACCAAATTTTTTTTTTTTTCATTGCTGTCAATTTTCATGATTCCTTTGTTTCTTTAAATTTTTAGTTTTCCTCAACCATTATTAAGTCCTTTGTTTTCTAACAACAAATCATGCCAGTAGTTTTAAATGAGGGGGGGGGATCTTTTGAATATATATGCATGGAACAGTATACCTGTTTCAATATATATTTTTTTAATTTTAAGTTTTATAGCATTTTGAGTGTTTTTTTTTTATTTTTTGATATAAATTTATTTTTTACTTGCCGATTTATAGCATTTTGATATGTCTAGCCTTGGGCCTTTTTTAGTTGATGATTTTCATGCACTTTTTGATATAAATTTTTGCCAATTTTCAGCATTTTTATATATCTAGCCTCGGACTTTTTTAGTTGACGATTTTCAGACTATTTTCATGCACTTTTTGATATAATTGTTTACTTGCCGATTTATAGCATTTTGATATGTCTAGCCTTGGGCTTTTTTAGTTGATGATTTTCATGCACTTTTTGATATAAATTTTTGCCAATTTTCAGCGTTTTTATATGTCTAGCCTCGGGCTTTTTTAGTTGACTATTTTCATGCACTTTTTGATATAAATTTATTTTTTACTTGCCAATTTATAGCATTTTGATATGTCTAGCCTTGGGCTTTTTTAGTTGATGATTTTCATGCACTTTTTGATATAAATTTTTGCCAATTTTCAGCGTTTTTATATGTCTATCATCGGGCTTTTTTAGTTGACGATTTTCAGACACTTATTGAAAAAAAATGTTATCACTTGCAGGTTTCTGACCGGTAGTTGATGGTGGCGCAGCGTCACCTGGTGGTGACATAGCACATCGGGTTAAAGTACCATTTTTTGAATTTTGAGTAATAGATTTTCAACTCCATCAGATAACTTTTTTAATAAACAGGATTTATATGTTTGAATATCTGAGAATGTGCCTGTATTTACAGATATAAACTTAGAGACAGTTACACATATATTAAAAGAAAAGGTTTTATTTAAATCATTTTATAATCTCTTTAAAAAAGTTATATTGTTTATAATACAGTTATATTATTTAGGATCAATTTGTTTTATTTTGTCTGAAAGTGTTACAGAATTTCACTTAAGCTTTCAGACTGAGGTCAAGAGTTAAAAGAGGGAGATGAAAGTCAAACTTTAGAATTGGGTAAAGGGGGGTTGCTGATAAACTCCAGATCATTTTTGGATTTTTTACAACATGATAAATTTTAAAAAATGACACCAATTCACAGAAATGATGTAAAGCAGACCACTACTAGAATGCAATTATGACTGACAATGTATTTTTTATGACAAAAATATATGCAAACATGAGACAGAATAGCTGCATATAAAAAGCTGACAATAAGTCTGTTAAAGGGGATGAAGGGTGAATAAAACTTGATTGCTTTTCAGAAACTACATTTTTTTATATATTTGAAAGTTTCCACAGGCCAATGGCAGGCTAGAAAGATATTTTGTTATGGACTCCATTGCCCACCTAAGAAACTTATGCACATCAGAAGAGTTTGAATCCAAAATATTTAAAACGTCTTATAATTTATTGCCTAGTAAGGAAAAAAACGTATTGCTCACCTGTGCTGTTGAATCCAAATGTAGGTAAGAAATTAAAATGCTGAAATTTGTAAAACCATGCCCATTGCTGAATTTGATTAAAGCAAAGCAAAATGCTAAAATATTTGGAAAGCAGAAATATCCATCTGTCTATCAAAAGTAGTTATACCCCAAAAAAATAAAAAGCCATCCCAATGATAAAATGTTTCTTATAGAAGCAAGTTATTTCATCATCATCATTGCAGTAAAAAGAATTACAAGTCCAAGGCAAAAATCAGCCTGTTCCAGTAAACTGTGGCAATTGGTAAATATATGCATATTACACATTGGTGTGTAACTTGTTTCAAATATTAAACTTTTAACAAACTGATTTTAAAATTGCTGACTTTTTGAAATTGTCTGTGCCTTGAATGTACAAGAACTGGTATGATGAATTTTAATTATATTTTCTGTCAGTGACTATTAACAAATATTTTTAATAACAAATCCATTTTTCTCTCTTTTTAAATCTCTGAATCTTAAAAAAAAATAATTAGAGATTTTCAATAATAATAAAATATTGCTCCATTTATATTATGTATTCTTACATTAGTACATGTAACCATTTATAAATGTATATTATTTTTATAAAATGTGTTATTGTGTACTGATTCAAGTACTATGAAATATGTTGATTTATATTATATTGTATGTCAAAAGGACTTAATAGTTTTTTATTCATAATGGGAATTGACATATATAAACACATATCTAGAAACATAATGGGACTTGACACATATACACAAATACTTAGTAATACAATTATGTTTACATGTATATTTGTTGAGCATGAATGCTTAAATTTGGCAGAAATTTAGCATTGGAAAAATGGATATTTAAAGGAATTAATGACCTATGGTGGTGGAAAGTCAGATAGGTAATTTGAAGCTGATTTTTTTAAATGCTCTAATCTCAACATACTAACTAACAGGTCTTCACTCATTTCTTTTTTTAATATTGTTTAAATTTATAAATATAAAATGTTATACATAATAGGCAAGTGTGTGTGTGTAGAGTGTTTACTTTTAAAATAAATGTTTCTAGGATATAAGATTTTTATTTATCCACTATAGAAATTAATGTGCACACATCATATTAGATGATATGAACATTGAGTACATATCATTAAGAGAAAGGGGGAAGATCTTTGGTATTATTAATATTATTATTTAAATGTAAACAATTGATAATTATTTATTATGTAAATTTTTATCTGTATTATTGATGATTGATCAGTAATAAATGTTAATTTGTTTTTATTAAAAGATGTGTATATCTTTCTTAAGAATTAATTATTGTCTTATGGAGTTAATTATGACCATCATCATCATTGGTAAATATCAATCATTAAGTCATAATTTAAATATACTAATGATTTAGGCACATAATCATAGACTGATAAAAACATACATTTTATGTTGTGAGTTAGTTTTAAAGCTGTGGCTAGAAATATCATTATTATCATCATCTTATTAATAAATAGTCTTAGAAGTGCTTAAGGGCCATAGATAAATAATGGTTCTCACTGTGTTTGTGTATTATTTGGGAGCCATCATTGAAAAGAATGACTACCATCCAAATCATCAAATGTCATTGAAGGTTTAGGGAATTGCTACTGATAAACCTATAATGTTTAATGTGAGCTAGTGAGACCTATGAGAATGTTAATATGAATTTCTGTGTTAAATCTTAAGTAATAACTTATCTAATAGTTTTATATGCAGAACTAAAGCATAAGGATGTTTTTACATTAATATTAGTGCAAATGTGATAAGGTTCTAAAATACAAAATCCTACATCCTGTTATAAATAATGTCCCAAATAAGTTCAAACCAGATACATCTAAAAATAGGTATATAATGTAACTTTTTTTAGGTATAAATAGGCTACTGGCATGCAGATAACCATATTCATATACACAAATTTATATTAAAAAATAGTTAAAAGTACACACTAGTTCATTTTCTGCTCATTTTTTATATATTAATTACTTACAATTTATACAGTTAGATATTGTAAGGTTTTTCTTATCTTGCTAGGCCTCTGTATGCATAAACTGCATGAGTTGATCAAGTTATGAAAAAGATGAATGTTTCATTGTTATTTCTAAAAACATAACTATATTTCCTGATCAACTCTACTTAGAAATTGTTATGATTATGCTATAGAAAGAATCCGCTTTTACTTCTTTTTATAAGGGTGCCAGGATTCATGTAAGAGTCTGCTGAAATCTGTCACATCGCATCTCGAAAATTAAAAATGAAAATGATTTTAAATGAACCAGTATCATATTTTACCATAACTAAGGTTATTTTCTAGATATTATTATTCCTGAAGCTTAGTCAACACGTATTGGCAAAGGTAAATTATACTTTCAACTTATAATAAAACTAAGACCAATAAATTTAATAACTATTATTAATAACAAAAAATGAAAAGTTGATATTAGAAATAAATATTTTTATTCTAACAAATTAAAATGTTTAAAGATAAATTACTAATTAAATAAAATTGGAGAGTACACATACTAATTCAGACATGAATCCATTAATAAAAAAAACAATTAAAGTTTGGGTAAACAAAAGACTTGAATAATAAAATTAAAGTCTTTATCAGGATTATTTAAAGCTTATATATTAATAATTCTTTGCAAACTTTAAGGCACAATCGGAAAAGGTTAATCTTAGCTTATCAGTAAGTTTAGCGAGTTCACAAAGATTGTAGATTTCTTTGCATAGTTCTTCATGAGGTAGAATGAGCTTATGGCCATTAGCTAGTCATGAAATCTGGGTTTAATGGTCTTCATGATGAATGATGTCAAAAGCTTCAGTCCACTCCAGCATGAAGAATTATTTCCATGTAGAGTGGTCCTGGATTCCATGATCCAGGACCAGCCAAAAGAAAAACAGACAAGCCAAGACATTGATATAACTTGTCTCTTCCTTTTTATACTTAGAGTCTAGTTTTCAGACTTCTGTGCATACTTTTTGCTTTTGTCCTTTTGTTAAAATTACATGTTGATAATCTTGTGCATTCTTTTGTATTTTTCAGCTACAAAGTTCTCCTTTTCATAAAGTCTTTCTGCCATCTTTAATTAGCTAAAAAAATCATTTATCTTCTCTGGATTAGTAATTTATGTGTCTTTTGTAATTTCCAATTTTTACTTTTGTTTCTAATTAGATAAAAAAAAAAATATGAATGAAAAATTTAACTTTCATTGTACAATTTAAAAAAAATAATTTATACTAATCAAAAAAAAACATCTAAAAATGTTTTTCTTTTAAAACATCATTAAATTTACTTTTTTCTTAGCTTTTAACTATCTTACTGAATGCCAATATATTTGTACCATATAAATATACAGTACAATATATATATATATATATTGACTGCTTTTTTTAAACAAAAAATTAAAAATACTGCATCCTAGTTTTATTTTAGCAGTAGGTGGGAGAAATGTATAATAGAATTAAAGAACAGTTAAAACTTTTCTCTCTCCTGTTAAAGAAAATAGCTTTTATAAAGTAAATTGTAAATAAATATGTAAAATTTAGAATGAAATTAGTCTGTAAAATGTTGTTCATACAAAAAAACTTTGAAAAAAATGTGTGTAATTAGTTTATAAGATTTTTATTCATAATAGAATCAAAATCAAATCATTTTAATAAAAACAACAACTGTAAACTATCTTATTGAGAATGTTTAGAGGAATCTCAGTAAGGGATTAAGATAACCAGAAATGGAAAATTAATTAAAAGACATTTCAAGTTAAGATCTAAATTAAAAAAGCATGATAAGAAATTAAAATAATAGAAAAAAAATTTATAAGGTCAATCTCTCTATTTTTCTTTAGTTGGGGCTTCAGTTTGCTAGAATATTCATCTGTTCAGATTATCATTATTCAGTTCTTACAAAATGCAGCATCCAAACAACCAGAAATCCAGATATTGGGAAATGTAAATGCAGTAAGTAATAAGTCAATCAATTACTGCTGCATAGAATCTTATTGCACAAGATGCAAAACTAGCAGTATGCATGCTAGACATTCAGCTGTATTAAATTGGGCTTCAGGTCTTTAAAAACCTCTGCAAGTCAACTATCCCATTTGGAAGAAATGCTGTAAACTGATGCCATAATCATAAAATAAACACTATTGCAATTCTCTCCCTCTCTCCCATTTCTGGTCTCAGAATGGAAACCAGCCATGAAGCTATTGATGGAGAACCAGAACTCCAACCAGTTGGAAATTATACACAATGAAAACCTAGGTAAATATACTTTAAATATCTAAATATGTATTTTGATCACTGTGTATAAACACTTTATGTTAAATGAATGAACTTTAATTAATGGACTATTATAATTTACCCTGAGTAATTACTTATATGTTTTTATAGGTAAATTTGGTGCTTTTTGCATGTACTGGATGAGCCACCAGGTGATGCTGCAGAACCACCAAGAAGCCTGCAATTGATAAATGTTTTTTTAATATTCGCTAAAAATCGCTTCATTTTAGAAATGGTAACCCCCCCATGCCCACCACGGCACGGTCAAGATCGCTGAAATTGAAATGTAAAAAAAAATTGAAAGAAATAGCGAAATTTGAGAAGTGCTCGACCCCCCCCACACACACACATGAGAAATCTGTCAAAATGACTGAAATTGAAATATATAATTGGAAAAAAACTATAATAAAAGCCTACAAAATTAAACAAAAACATATGAAATGTCAAAGTGATTTAAAAAAGAATCACTCTTCTGTTATCTAACTAACAGATAATAATTCAAACCTCGTATTAACCTGTAATAGTGTATTAGTTTATATCAAAAATTATTGCAAATACTCTGTTTAATTCGCACATATATAAAATCAACAAAACAGAAATAAAATAATCAGACTAGATAATGGAAATTTAAAACAAAAGTTGATTATAACATCTGAGTCAAATAATGTTTAGAAACACCCCTCCCTCTCCACACGAGGGATTCAATGAAAAATAAGGAAAGTTTAAATTATGAATGCTCTTTTTAAAATCCTATGAAATAAATGAGAAAAAATATATAATAAAAGCCTACGACATTAAACAAAAACAGATTAAATGTGAAAGCGATTTAAAAAATAAAAGTATTTATAAAATGCAAACATAACAGCATGAAAAATGGCAGGAAATGTCTTAAAAAAGAATCAGTCTCAGTTATCTAACTAACAGATATAATACTTCAAACCTTAATAACAGACTAATACATATTAAGTAATCAATGTTCCTATTAATCTATAATAGCGTCATTAGAGTTTAAATTCAGTTAATATGTTACTCTATTACTAGTTTATATCAAAATTATTGCAAGTACTCGGATTAAGTCACACATATATAAAATCAACAAAATAGAAATAAAATAATCAGAATAGAAAATACAATTTGAAAGTAATTAAAATAGATTAGCAATTTCCCTGGAGAGTGAGTTCATCTTTCAGCAGGTCATTGAATTTTTTCATCCTTGCAAAATGAAACTTGGACATTCTAGATCGCTCCATTAGTGACAAAATATAGATATATATTATATTTTTCCCGTCTATTGATCGCATTTTCTTTCACCTAAAGTTTGTTATTGTTAAAATAACTTACACACAATTTTGAAATGTAGATAGAAACTGAGAAAATAGCTAAACATTTTTGGTACTATATGTAGTATGAACAAATTTCCAGAACTCGGATCACATGACTGATTGATTTTGCAAGTTTTGTCAAAGGAAAATTAATCTTTACATTTTTAGAAAGTGAAAGTATTTTTTTAAAAAATGGAAAATAATACTTTTTCTCATTTTAAATTATAAATCAATAATATCAACAAATTAAAAATCCTTCTTTTTCTTTTAAAAAACTTTATTTTCTTGTACCAATACTGAACATATTTTTATAAGTTGTGAGTGGAGGGAGTTTGAAAATGGTAAATGTAACAATTTATATAATACAAAACTCCAACGTTTCAACTGTTTTTATCTTCTTACAGTTATTTTTGGAGTTTTATATTATATAAGTATGTTCAGTATTGATATAAGAAAATAAAGTTTTTGAAAAGGAGAAGGATTTTTAATTTGTTGATATTATTGGAGAACATATATATTTTAAAAGAAAAAGTGATTGTACATTAGCAGTGTTATAAATATATGATTATAAATCAAATAATTTATATATATGCATTTTCTCAAAATATTGATCAATCAAGCTTTCTAGGGGTTTTAGAGGGGCTTCCTCCGTTATTACTTTTTTATTTGGCTTTGGGATGAAAGGAAGTAAAATGAAAACATTACTGTTCTATTTAGTTTGTGATTTAATGAAGACAAAACTTAACCCTAAGATGTAATACTTTTTATTTATTGTTTGAAATGTGACATTTCAAAAAGTTCGAATGAAAACTGCTGTACACATTTCATTCCATAAGTTTTAAAGTTTATACAGCTTTTTATGGACACACACGCGCACAACAAATTAGAATTAAAACAACTAATAAACAGACATTTAATCAAAAACTGACACCCAAACAAATGAAGGCAAAAGACTAGTGATTTCTTTAGGTTATGTTGTTTATTTATAATAAATAAAAAAAAAAAACACAAATTCAAGTTAAACTAAGACCTTGATTAAATGTCTGTTTATTAGTTGTTTTAATTCTAATTTGTTGTACGAGTATGTGTCCATAAAAAGCTGTATAAACTTTAAAACTTATGGAATGGAATGTGTACAGCAGTTTTCATTTGAACTTTTTGAAATGCCACATTTCAAACAATAAATAAAAAGTATTACATCTGAGGGTTAAGTTTTGTCTTCATTAAAGCACAAACTAAATAGAACAATAATGTTTTCGTTTTACTTCCTTTCATCCCAAAGCCAAATAAAAAGTAATAATGGAGGAAGCCCTACCAAAAACTGCAAAAAAGCTTGATTGATTAATATTTTGAGAAAATGCATATATATAAATTATTTGATTTATAATCATATATTATAACACTGCAAATGTACAATCACTTTTTCTTTTAAAATATATATATTCTCCAATAATATCAACAAATTAAAAACCCTTCTCCTTTTCAAAAACTTTATTTTCTTATATCAATACTGAACATACTTCTATAATATAAAACTCCAAAAATAACTGTAAGAAGATAAAAACAGTTGAAACGTTGGAGTTTTGTATTATATAAATTGTTACATTTACTATTTTCAAACTCCCTCCACTCACAACTTATAAATATATGTTCAGTATTGATACAAGAAAATAAAGTTTTTTTAAAGAAAAAGGATTTTTAATTTGTTGATATTATTGATTTATACTTTAAAATGAGAAAAAGTATTATTTTCCATTTTTTAAAAAAATACTTTCACTTTCTAAAAACGTAGAGATTAATTTTCCTTCTCAGTTTCTATGTACATTTCAAATTATAATTTAAAATGAGAAAAAGTATTATTTTCCTTTGACAAAACTTGCAAAATCAATCAGTCATGTGACCCGAGTTCTGGAAATTTCTTTATACTACATATAGTACCAGAAATGTTTAGCTATTTTCTCAGTTTCTATGTACATTTCAAAATTGTGTGTAAGTTATTTTAACAATAACAAACTTTAGGTGAAAGAAAATGCGATCAATATATGGGAAAAATATTATATATATATCCATATTTTGTCACTAATGGAGCGATCTAGAATGCCCAAGTTTCATTTTGCAAGGATGAAAAAATTCAATGAGCTGCTGAAAGATGAACTCACTCTCCAGGGAAATTGGTAATCTATTTTAATTACTTTCAAATTGTATTTTCTATTCTGGTTATTTTATTTCTATTTTGTTGATTTTATATATGTGTGACTTAATCCGAGTACTTGCAATAATTTTGATATAAACTAGTAATAGAGTAACATATTAACTGAATTTAAACTCGAATGATGCTATTATAGATTAATAGGAACATTGATTACTTAATATGTATTAGTCTGTTATTAAGGTTTGAAGTATTATTATATCTGTTAGTTAGATAACTGAGACTGATTCTTTTTTAAGACATTTCCCGCCATTTTTTGTGCTGTTATTTTTGCATTTTATAAATACTTTTATTTTTTAAATCGCTTTCAGATTTAGTATGTTTTTGTTTAATGTTGTAGGCTTTTATTATATATTTTTTTCTCATTTATTTCATAGGATTTTAAAAATAGCATTCATAATTTACACTTTACTTATTTTTCATTGAAGCCTTCGTGCGGGAGGGGAGGGGTGTTTCTAAACATTATTCGCCTCAGATGTTATAATCAACTTTTGTTTTAAATTTCAATTTTCTATTCTGATTATTTTATTTTTGTTTTGTTGATTTTATATATGTGCGATTTAAACAGAGTATTTGCAATAATTTTTGATATAAACTAATACTCTACTAAAGGTTAATACGAGGTTTGAATTATTATCTGTTAGTTAGATAACTGAAGAGTGATTCTTTTTTAAATCGCTTTGACATTTAGTGTGTTTTTGTTTAATTTTGTAAACTTTTATTATAGTTTTTTTCCCCAATTATACATTTCAATTGTAGCGATTTTGACAGATTTCACATGTGTGTGTGTGGAGGGGGTCTACTATTTCTCAAATTTACAATTTCTATCGATTTTTATTTTACATTTCAATTTCAGCGATCTTGACCAATTTCTCATGAGGCCGTGGGGGGGGTTACCATTTCTAAAATTAAGTGATTTTTAGCGAATATTAAAAAAATCTATCAATTGCAGACTTCTTAGTGGTTCTGCATCGTCACCTGGTGGCTCGTCCAGTACATGAGAAAAGCACCATAAATTTTAAAGCTATTGTGTTATAATAGGTATGTGTGTGTTTACATAAATATTAATATTTGCCTTAATTGCTGTTTTGTCTATTTTGTTTTCCTTTTTTATCACTGCATCACCAGTAAATTACTGTAAAGTTACTTTATGTGTTAAACCTTAAAACATCACATGATCACTATCTTCCATGCTTGCTCATAACTGTTGTTAAAATAGGTAAAACTCTCTCCATACAGTAG
>JAQFVV010017618.1:0-27433 GCA_028023455.1 Epiperipatus broadwayi
TGTTATTCCTAATGCTTCATCAAAACCATCTTTTCTCCAAGGTAGGTGAAATAAAAATCACTTAGATTTGTTACTATGAGTCTGTTACTAAGGCTGCAAAAAATTCTAATTGCAACACTTGAATAATTATATTACTAAAAAGACAATAATTTTGAACCAGATGAAGAAGAGGATTGAAGCATCACAGTGCTTTTATTAACTAGTTTTCTTATGTTAAAGATGGAGGTGAATTCTTGTAATTTAAGAAAAAAATTATTTACAAAATAGCCCTTCATCATCTGACTACTCCAATAACAAATATAGCAACACATACTTGACCATTATAGAGAGGTTAGTTTAATTTATACATATAATGATATTAGATATTACTGAAGAATATAACACAAAAAATAATGAAAAAAGCCAACACAAAGTATATATGAATTGTTGAAGTTTTACCAGTATTTTTGGATTGCAGAGATCTCCTGGTGAGAGTCCAATATTTCTGCAATTAACATGGCAAGTCATGAAGAGAAGCATGTAGGTTTCATGACAAGCAATTCACATTTAATTGATATTTTGGGTGGCTTTTTCTCAGTTATTAGCAGGTAAATATTCTGAAGACAGGGTGGTTATAAGGATTAGCAGAAAAGTGATGGGTGGCAAAATTGACTAGTTAGCTTTTTTCCATTTTTTTAATGGAGGCACAAATGGACAAGCAGGCTCGATACTTATGTTCTGTCAGGAGAATCGGCTTACAGGTGCAATTTCCAGCAGACTTAAGATGGGTAGTCATTCCAGACTACATCAAAATTCAATCATCTGCTCCCATGTGATGATGAAAAAGAAGCAGACACAAAATTTCTCCTCATGGGTTCTCATTAGGAGTGCTTCCAGTGGCAGAATAATTGATGAAAAGCTTCTTGAAAAATTTGCTAAGAGGGAGAGATGTTTCTGATAATCTTGAAAAATTTTCTGATAGATACCCTTACTATACATTTACATAGGTTTTTATACCATTTCATCGAGATTTAATTTTTAAAATATTTCTGTTAATACATATTTTTTTAGCAGCTTGTTCAGCACGAAATGCATCTTGGGGGTTACTTGTCTTTTATTGTATTTTTATTTATATGAAATTATTTATGAAATAAAAAAGAATGGAGAAATATGGAAGTATCTATATATTATCTAAAATTTAATAGCATTTACTTTTTATAAATTACCAAAATGTTCTAAATTCAGAATATTTTTTATTCTCAATCAACACATTTTACTGTAAAGACACATATTGCAAATCTTATCCTTTAAATAGATAATACAAAAACAATTATTCTACTTTTTTATCAATTAAATAAAATTTGAATAATACTCATCAAATTTACCTGAGCATTGTAATATTTCTAGATATAACTAATCGGGCATCCTGTCTTTACAAATCTATAATATTAAGATATTTTAAATATATTAAAATTAACCTAATTGTTTCTAACAAAATCTTTTATATATTTGAACATCCTGCCTTTAGAAATCTCTTAATTATTTATCTAATATTAAGGAATTTTCTACATTTTCAAAACTTAAACTAATTGTCACTCTGACCATTTATCCCCACACATGCTTGCATTCCATTATTATAAGGCTGTAAAGTAATTTAACAAAACAATTGTTATTCTTTCTACAATAAAATTTAAAATACGTAAAATAAATTGGTATGAAGTATATATATTGAAGCAGTCGGATCTAAGTTTGATCCTAGCTTCATGATCTTTCACATGTAGCCAACTTCAAACCCTTGTACCAACCTTGAATTTCCGATGCAATGGGGCTTTATTCGTTCCATCCACGCTAGTTTCCTTAAAGAAAAACTATTATAAATGTGTGTTAAAATTAACTCGTTTGAGATTTAAATTAATCATTTTTACTAATAAATTCATAATAGAATTATTCCTGAATTTATATATATTATAACTGCGTGGATTGTGCGTATATATTTATAAATATTTAAATGTACATATTCGTTCTAAAGTTTCATTGCATCGGGAATGTTTTATTTTACTTTAAATAGTTTGTTCAAATTTTTAGTGATTAAAAGCTACATTCTTTCGATAAGCTTTCAGATTGTCCCTTTCCAAAAACAATGGGTAAATTTTTTATTAATTAAAAAAAAAGATAAGTATTTAAAATGTAAGGATGGTCGCTAATTAAAATCATTTTTCTGATTTTAAAAATTCATTTTCTAATTAGAAAATGAATTCAAGTTAATGAGTTTGAAAGCCTTATCGAAGGAATGTATCTAAAAACAACTAATAAATTGATAATGAAAGAAGCGCTTGCCTGAAGGCATCAGAGGACAGATAAATAGCCCAGAAAAAGTTTTCAAGCAGCTATTATTCCTCATCAACAGAAGCCATATGTATTTCATGAGAGAAGAAGCCGCCCAGTTAAATTATGAAGTAAAATAGTGTTTTTACCATGATGGGGGGGCTTAACCCAAAAAGCTCTCCCTCCTCTTCTTTCCCCCCCCAAAAACCCTCCAAGGTGGCTAAAAAACACACCTCAACAACCCCCAAAACCTAAGAAAAACCATCAAAATGCTATTCACATAATTTTCAAAATGCGCGCATACGTTTCATCCAACTGGACTCTGCCCTGTGGAAACTCAGAAGCCAACCATGAAGAAATGGTAATATCTTTCCTTTTGAACCTGGCCAATTCTGAACTTTAAGTTAAAACATTTTTAAGCTATCTACTGTAAACTTGTCTTTTTATTAATGTTATTTTAAATTATGTAGTAATTCTCTATCTATCTCTAGTCTTTAAATTTAATATCTATTAACTTTCCTTTCTTACGATGGCGGTTCGTTTATTTAACCCGATTATATATTTGCTAGATGATTATTAATATAATTTATTTTTTATTATATGCCAATAATAACTTCAACTCGATAATAATTTCCTTCGTTGCATTTGCCGTGTTAAATAATATTATATTTATTTTTATAGTAATTCTTACCCACTAGAACTAATTTGATACAGTTCTATTAATTATCGAGTTGAAGGATTTATACAATTTTTGCTATTTTATTAATGGCTAATAACAACAAATTATTAGCTCAATTTCTAACCTATGCTCCCGGTCACTTTACTGAGTTTATAATATCTATTTATTCACATTAATATATTGTTTCGCAAAAAGGTCGATAAAGGAGTTAAATGAATATATTCTAATTCTAATTTTATACTTTCTAGTAATATTCAAGAAGGGCATGGGATTTAGGACATGATTAATATAATTTCTAATTGCATTAAATACTTTTGATTAAAGCACGTTTGACTTTAATTTAACTTGATCAGGTCATCACGTAGAGCACTCTTTATATAAATTGGATTTTATTATTTAAATACGATGATTACCAAGTCATCATTTTCCGAACGTTGCTGATGCGACCATCTCCTGTTTTATAGGCTTGTCCTTGGTGATATTTTTATTAGTTTAATTATCTAGGAAGAAAGCACTTCCTCCACTTGCTCGTTTTTTTTATTATATTGGAACACCAAAGGCTCGTGGCTATGACCCGGCCTGATTTCCCCTCATACTTAAATCACCGACCAGCCATCATATTTATCGTGTTCATTTTTATAGCTCATAAGTCGTCAGTACCGTTTATTTTTCAGTTCCAGTAAAGCCCGCTCTAATGCTCTTAAATCGTGATGAATTGATTTTATTAAAGTCGAACAAATTCATATTTATTTATAATTAAGTAAGTTTTCTATTAAATATTAAAGTTATGCCCTAAATACGTATCTTGCTCTTTGTGAATTGATTTACGAATGTGAAAATAAATATCACATTCTTTCCTCTAGAATCAGAATAATAATTTCAGTCATAGCCAAATACCTTTATCTACCTTTATTTTCTTGTCGGGGGCATAGACATATATTTATCATATAATATTGCGTAATAGTATTGGCATATAATAAGGACTGCCATTCTTGTTGAAAATATAAATTCCGTTTAAAGACTAGAGGTAATCTATATAATCACAATCTAAAAGTTGAACAAAATTATAATTTACGGTACTTGTGTATAATTCAACCGATGACGTATTACCCTGAAAGCATATCACTCTAATCTTGTGATTTTTAAGATAATGTCTCCAAGTGATCTGCGGACACATGTAATCGCTAAAATGTGTCCGCAGATCACGTGAACACGGTACGTTAAAAATCGCAAGATTAGAGTGATATGCCTTCAGGGTAATACGTCATCGGTTGAATTATCCAGGTCACATGCTAAAAAATATTCAAAAATGAAAAATATCTGACGCAGGTCCGGCAAATACTGAAAAAAAAAAATGTACATGCATGCGTCAAAATATTATTCTCAATTTTAAAATACAGCAGCGCGTAGCGGTGGAATTGGCGGGGGGGCCTCCGGATGTTTTTGTCGGACCGCAGGCCCAGCGTACACGTATATCAGACATTGTATTACTCTCATAGCTGTACGATATAATTCAAAAATTAAAAATAAAACGTAATTCAATGTAAGTTTGAGAATTGTAGAAATATTAACAAATATTTTTGGTAAATAAGTTTGAGAATTGTAGAAATATTAACAAAAACTTTTTGTAAATTTTAAATAAACACCTAAATAAAAAAGACGCGATCTAATGCAAATCTGGTATTAATGGCGCCGCACTTTTACATGGATTTGGTAATTTTAAAAACGTACTGCATATTGCAAAATTGATTTAAAAAATTATTTCAAATTATTTACACATTAAAAACGTAATGTAGAAATATTAACAAAAAGTTTTTGTAAATTTAAAATAAACAAATAAAACACTTTACCCGAATTAATGCGAATTTGGCATTAATGGCGTCCATGTTATCACATATGCATTTGGTAATGTATATTCCCAAATTTGTTTTAAAAAATTATTGAAAATTATTTACACATTAAACGTAAGTTTCAGAATTGGAGAAATATTAACTAAAAATTTTTGTAAATTTAAAAATAAACAGATAAATAAAAAACACGGAGAATAAATTATTTACACATTAAACGTAAGTTTCAGAATTGTAGAAATATTAACTAAAAATTTTTGTAAATTTAAAATAAACAGATAAATAAAAAACACTTTACCGGAGAATAATTCAATGTAAGTTTGATAATTGTAGAAATATTAACAAAAAATTTTTGTAAATTTAAAATAAACAGATAAATAAAACACTTTACCCGAAATTAACAGCTCAAAAAAGTAACTGTGATGCCGTGGAAGCAAAATCGCAATAGACAGAAAAATCAAAAAATTTCCCAAACCTCTCTACGAATTTTAAATCTCGCGGGTGAAAAAAAAAATTGACTCTCTGATGGATTAATCACGCCAGTCACTTGGTTACCATGACAACGTTGTCATGCAACAAACGTCGATGTCTACCGGAAGGGAATTTGGTAAGTCAAAAACATCATCAGTTGAATTATACACAAGTACCTTATTATTAAACATTTTATTAACACATTTGGTTTTTTTTTTACTTTCTTTTTATTCAAATTATTTTAATATTAATGCTCACTGTCTGTATTGGCAACCCGAACATATATATATATGAATTGACTTATAAAGATTCTTAATTATTTTATTATACTTCCTTAGAGTTAAATCAGGGGTCTCATTAATCATTCATCATCCGTTGAGCTAGTTCCTTGGCGCATAGTCATGTACCATCGATATATGTCATCCATTGATTTGATCTGAGCTCGTGAGTTGGGTTTGAATTTAGTTTGAATCGCCTGAGTTTGAATCCGACTTTGAGTTTGGGTTTGTTGATGTGTTGGCTTCTTTTTGACCGATACAATATATATATATATATAGCTTCAATATACATTTAAAAGATACAAAACACATTGACTTTTAATGCGGTTGAGGTTGTCTTTCTTGAAAGAAACTAAATAAAAAATGAATTAAAAAATCTTTATTATTTATAATTCTAAAGCAAATATTAATGGTGTGTGGGATGTTATGGGAAATTGTGGGTAACAATTACTATATATTTGTTGATAAGTTGCTTGTAAGGCAGCTGTGACCTCTCGACCACCAAGGCTTGACAAATTTTAATTTTGCAAGAAGTCAGTTTTTAGCAGTAAAAGCAATTGTTGTGTTATAGAGTTTATTTTTCTTCGTTAGTCTCTTTTAGTTTTAAATTTGAATTTAATTATAATTATTTTCTTAATTAGTTTAGTTTTAGGCTTTTAAGATTTATATCTATATATATTGTAACCGAATAGTTTAGTTGCAATCACATAGAAGCAAAAGATGACTGGTTAAGATGAGTGCATTTTATGTGGAATTCATTTGAGATTATTTGCACCCTTATGAAAAGAAAATTACAGTGAATGTATTTTTATTTTCCACATAAAATAAATAATAACTATTTCAGAATTTAATGTATGGATCTTGCTGTAATTTTAAATATATATTCTATTGTGATATCTATTGTGTAAAGAACTATTCAGATATAAATCAGTTTCCTCTTTTAAATAAAGCTAGCAAATTAACTCCTATTTCATTTATATATTAAACATTTATTTAATTAATTAATTATCTCAGGATTCTTAAACAATCAAACTTAATCATTCAATTAAAACATATATAGATTTAAAGTTTATCAAGTTATTTTAGGAAGGATGAATGAAAAATGGTATTTCATTGTATATCAACCTACAATATTAATTTGTATTTCAGATAGCAATAGTAATAATAAATAGTGTATTGAAACAGGAAGATTGCTCTGCAAGTCTTCATTTCACCTTTCTCTTACATTTCACCTACCCTTATACCTAAATTCGAATCCCAAATCGTTCGTAGTGTGTCTGTACAGCCATTTATATACTAAAATCCAGCCTAAAATAAACCACGTAGGCATTATTACTCGTGGAGTCCAATTTTCAACCCTTTATTTTTATTATATATAAATGTCGAGTATGTGCATGTTTACATATTCATTTAAAAGGTTATATAGGTAAAACTACACACAGACTACGATGATAACTGTTAAATATTAATATCAATCATTGGAATTATATTATTGGATTGTGGTTGTTGAGTTCATTTATTTTAAAAATATTGTGTTGCAATATTTAGTTTCTATTGTAGGTAAAATAATAATTATTAAAAGTAGTTTATAAACGGATTCATGCAATTACAATCTAAATGTGAAATAATTTAATATTTTTCTAAAATTATAAAGTTCCCGCCATTGAAAATTATATAAATATAAAATAAGGCTACGTTGAGAATATAATAGATTTAAAGTAAAACATTTTGGATTATAAATTCACACTTCGTATGTCTACTTAGGAATTTCCAATTAGCAAAAGTCTTCAACAGAATGAAATAAATGTTTTAATCTTCTTTCAATCTGAGCATTTACTGGAATTTATAATTGTAAACTAAAAAAAACCTTAAAATGGATTCCTTCTGATGTTCAGATAAGAAATAACTAATTGATAAGAATGCAAAAGGTTAAAGGTTTGTCATGCCCCAAGGCAGGTTCTTTTATAAGATAAACAGTATATATTGAATGCTTTTCTTTTGTTTGAAGAAAGGGAAGAAACAAAAACTGATTCTGATGCTGTTTTTTCTGCTGTTTGATTTTGCGTTTTGATTTTATTTTCTGAGGTTATAATTTTTTTTATTCTGAGAATTCGGACGGTCTGAACTATTATTTTCGGAATGCTGATCCTGATGTTTTGCTGACTGACCATCCATGACTTAAATAATCCGCTTTCAAGAAAATGTACAAAATGCTGACCTATCATAGAACCGCCAATATGACTGAGTAGAGTCGGCACCGTGGCTATTTTCCTTTCGGAAATAGCTGGCTGCTGCTGATGTACCATCTGACGCATCGCCAATATGCCTTAAGGAACCACCTATGCTGCTGCAAACAGACTGAATTAACATGCTGCTAAATCTTATCCACTCTTGAAATGTGCTCCAGCTTCAACCACCCAAACAACTGAAAAGTAACAAAATTAACCCAAGAGCTCTTGTGATCTAAAACCCGCTATAGCAAAAACAAACTCCCTTTTTCTCACCACACTTATTATCATGTATGTTTTAAAATGTATATTTAAATTTATTGCTCGATCTAAACCTTGGGTTAATATCAAATTTAAATTGTTTTATTTATGTATTTTATGGGCTTGCATAACATCGACCGAGCGAAGCAAATCTTAATTAATGATACTCCCCATTCCTTATAAAGAATGTAATTTTACGTTCATGAGTCCCTCCCTTAAATGAGATTTAGTAAGCCGCTCGTTCGATGACTATATTATTTTCTTTATAATACCTAGATTTGATTCATAATCTTCCAGGATGTATGCGAGGTGTGGGAATAACTATTGGCAGATGTGGGAGTGCGTGGGTTAATTACATTTTACTTAAATTCTCACACTCACACCGTCCTTTTTAATGTTAAACCCCATTATTTGTTTTAAGTATTTCTATTGTTATTCTGAGTTTGGAAGAGTGTAGACGCTTTTCATCAATGCAGTGAATTGCTTATGTGCCCAATCTTTCGTTAGGTCTCCTTTTTTTGAATCGATTATATATATATTTTAGTGTTGCTGGCAAGGGTATTCGATGTTGAGATCACTTTGTTCTTTAAAAAGGGCTTCAAACGGCCAAGTCCGTTTCCCCTTTACTTCTTCCTGTGGTTTCCAGTCAATGTGTGTACCAGAGCGTCACACCTGGGGATGCTGACGCAGTTCTTCGCAGCCATATGCTAGCATACTCCGATCTTTAGGGCTACGGCCGAGACCAATGTGGGGTGCAACATATGCGTCTGATTTTATGATTTATTTCTTTATTGTCGTCACAAAGTTCCTGTAGTTTAAATGGACTACCACCCTCCATCGTTTCCTAAACCTTGCGAGTACCACTGAATCCCTTTTTAAGTACTTTAAGATATCATACTCACACATATATTTCCGCACTAAGCAAGTCGCTGCTGCCAAGCTCATTGGAGCCGCTCTGCATTTCTTCTGAAGTCAGCCTTTATCGTAAAACTATTTAATATTTTTTATTATAAATAATTCCAGTACTCTTATTCTTGGGCTTCGCATGTATTCAAGTTTTAGTAAGGCACATTCGTAAGCAATAATTAACCCAGGTTATAGATTAACGAGTAAAATGATTTAATCAATTGTAGTTAACCATTTGACGCCACTATTTAATAAATAAATAGTGCCAGAAATCATATTTAGCCACTTAATAAATCATGTTAATTTAATCAATTCTTTACGTTAGTGTTTATTTTCTGATTCATCTCATTGTCTCGTATTGTCTGGGTTATACACGTATCTATTAAGACTTTCCAAACGCTAGCTGTTAATTTATTTATAAATCTCACGTAGTCTTTTCTCTCTCTCTGACCACCATGGCCTGAAAAGATGTTGCTATTGTGATGGTGGGTTCGGGCTCCATCGTATTTGGTTGCGCAATCGATCTGCTATATTCGAATCTGGTATGACAGGCCCTGAACCCACTTGTGGTGCTGCTTTTCGAGTGTGGTGGAGAAACTGTGCAACTTGTTTATGAAATGTGCAAATTCTGACCGTTACAGTATATAAATTTAATAAATTAATATATGCAGTTTAATAGGTTGGAAATATGATATTTTCTTTCAACAATAAATAAAGATGATAATTTCAATAATAACAAACATGTATTTCAATATAACAATTGCTTTATTATAAATAACAAGTATATAAAGAAAATAACAAAATTATAAGCGAATAATAAATATAATTTAATAATTAAATTTTATAACAATGTTAATAAATATTATTTGTTCTCTGTAAATAGACTAATCTTTGATTATAATCATGTGTACAAGTTTTGCAAAGCCAAAACATTATTGGAGAGGGTTGAATGATAATAAGTGAAAACATAGAAGATAAGAATGTTTTATAATGTCCTTAATTATTTTTATAACAATAATTAATAGACTTACAAACTCATTCTACAATGTCAGCTTAATTCCTTTAGAGTAAGGAAAATTATTTACTTTGTACTTCTATCAGTGCTATAGAAAATACATAGCTTCAGTAATTATGGCTTTTATATCTTTTACTAAAATGGTTTTCTATGCTTCTTATTTTATATTGAATTTAAAGTTTAAAAAATTAGTTAGAAGCATTCATTGATTAACAAATATTTATTTTGCTCTATTTATAAATATTTATTTTGTTGTTGCTATATTACGCTTTATTGCATTGTATAGCATTTATCAAATTATACAGCTATTATCAGATAAATATTTCTTGGTGATTCAATCAACTATTCAGGATCTTTAGCTACCTGTTAATTTGAGTATGAAATCAAGTACTAATAAAACAAAGTGAGTTGAACATGAATTGGCTTACAAAAGGTTATAAGTTAGTTTAACTAAATGCAACCTGTCTCCAATATAAAAATATAAATCGTACATTTTACATTCATACCCGTACCTATGTATATCAGCATTATCTTGATAATTTTATTATGTATTTATTTTTGTACTCATAATAATCAAATAATTCAACAATTATAAACAAAATTTATTGAGGAATTTCTCAAATATATAATCCTACTTCATGAATGATTTTTAAATAACCTCTGAAAGTACTTACATTTTTTCAGCATATTTCAACATTTATCATTGACTGTCAAATCTTAATGTAAGCAGCAAATATTAACTAAGAAGAAGAAGGTGATTCATTTAGTAAATTTAAATCTGTAATAACACTTAATGTAATGATTTTAAAAGATTTAATAAAGTACACTTTGTAATCCTACTCCAGATTGCAAAGTTATCACATCAATCTATTTAAATATGACTGATTATTAATTTATGATGTTTATAGTGTTTTCAGCTTATGTCATTCATAATCATAAATCCATTATTAGAGAACTGATGTTAAATTATAGTTCATACAAAATGAATGATTTAATCTTTTAGAAAACATTTGTAGACTAATATCCCTATGATTATTGTTTATCATGTATTTTAAAATCAGTAGATTAATAATCCATTGGTTGAAACATATTTAATTTATTTTGCTTTGGTTCAGGCCATTTTACTAATTCATAAAACTTAGAAAATAATTAGTAATCCATTGAGCAAGTTAACTCCTTTAATCTTTATTAAATCTTAAGAAATTTCTCCCAAAACTATGAACATTTATTTTGAGTTAGATTCATATTGTATAAAGATTTAACTTTCATTAATCCACTGTGAAGTAATCAATAGAGTTTCCAAACAGGTTGAAAGACAAAATGATTTGAATGATGTTACAACAATTATCCCATAAGCAATTTTTCAAATTTCCAGTAATAGTTAAAGAGAGTAGTAAATTAAATTTCCTTTAAGATAATATTTGGTTCTAATCCTTGATGTTGTAGTTTATGCATTTATTTTGAAGAGAATGTACTTTTTTGCCAGCTAGAAAAATGCCCAGAGTAAATTTGTCTACACTGCCATTATGAAGAAGACAATTAAACTATTTTAAAATTTAATTCAAAAGGGTCCTGCATGCATTGTGGCTTGACAATGTCTGATTGAATTTTGACAAGAGGTTCTATTTATGACTTATAGACATCTGGTATCTTAATTCATCAAAATTATTCAAAAATCTTTTCCGTTTTAAATGTTTTACAGTTAAAATCTGTCCCATTGCTATGATAATATGGAAGAGCAGCTGATAATAAAAGGCTGGGTTTGTTCTAAGCATAAAAATTTGAGATAATGATTAAAATGAAAAATATTGACATATCTTTAATATTGTACAATAATTTATTTGACAATTAAATAATTTATAATATACCTCTAACATTCTCAGATTTTTTTAATTTATAAATTTATTTTATAAATACCTTATAACTGAATTATAATACTATATAAAATAAATTAATTGAAATTTATAAATCGACTGTTTTGAACATATAGAAAGCACACATATTCTTTTAAATGGAATGTTAGCTTTGCCTTTCTAGTCATATGTAATCCTAAATATGTAATGATCATAACACAATTATTGAAGAACTGTTTTAAATACAATGTTTTATTATGTTTGATCTTGCATATTCTATTCTGTATATATTTTTTATAATATAAATTTTATGTGTGTTTTCTGTTTGTACATAAAAAAACAATTGCACTTCTTAAAAAAATAGTAACAAAGACACATGTATTTTAGATACACATTGATCAACAAAATCTGTTCATAAGAGATTTTTTCTATAGACTTTTTACAAATTTTTATTTTCTTAAGTACTACTATGAGAAACTATTAAATTTACTTTTTGATTATATTACCTGCCTCTGACCAATGATGGTGGATTTATTTTGTTTAACTTGAAGAAAAAGCTAATAAAATTTTTACAATTTTTTGCTACATTATTTTATATGATGGTAAGTATTAGGTATATATATATTGTACCCTTTTGTTTAGGTTAGGATGAATTGTTTACATCAATTTACTAGAAAAATTTTAAATTAAAGCTATTTTATTAAGTATGATGTATATAATGTGTTGATGATCTTTTTAAAAGTTTAATTTAGGGATAAATAAGAATATTTACTATAGAATATTGTTAAAATTGTAAAGACAGTCAACTAAAGATAAATTATAATATTGTGTGGCCATAATAAATACTGCATTAAAAAGTCTTGTAAATAAATGATTAAAGTAAATTTTAAAAGTAATAATGTAAAGTTAGATAAATAAACTATTTAATAATAATTATTTGTGATAATTCTACTTAAAAAATCATTTTGATTAAAAGTGATAATATGGGAGACAAGTGCATATTCGATTTCATAATATTAAAATAATTATTCTAAATTTTGCTATAATATCATTTTTATGTAATATTTTATAAATTAAATCATTTATTTTATTTTCAGTTAAATTAGGAGCGTTTCATTTACTTTTGTAAATCACGTGACGTGTAGTTATTCACACGTGTGCTTGCGGAGTTTTTTAGTAAAGTTGAAAAACTGTTTTAAAATTCTAATGTAAAATTTAAAAATAGTATATTTGTCTATCCCAGAATAAAATAATATTAGCTGTTATAAATATTAAGTTGGGTTTTTAAAACGAAATGTAATAAGTAAAAATTAGATTTTTATTTTGTTTTAAAAGATAACTACGTTTTAAAAAAGTTAAAAGTAATAATAAATATTACGATATGATTTTTAAAAGTTATTTTAAAGTATTTGATAAATGTAAATAAAATATAAAAATTAACTAAGAATTAAATAATATAATATATAATAAATATTTAGTAAATTATTATTTATTTTAATTTTAAGGCAGGGTTTTTGGACAGGGAAATAAGCAGAGCATTGTTTAATTTGACTCAATCAAATGTGTAGTTTAGGCAGATATAAAACAGGTGCACAACTATTTTTCAGGGTACTACTACTACTGTTATTACTATGACTATAACTTCTATCGACGGAGTAAGTTATATTAAACAACTGAATCTCTAGTAATTTACAGTTTCAAAAATTAGGAGTACCAGTAAATTCTAAAAGAACGTACAGTAATTTATTATTAAAAGATCGTGTAATACAGAGATGCAAGGCTAAAAGCTAAGTAATTCCCTACTAAGCAATTTATCAAGACAAATTTTAACATCACATTTAACATGAACCAAACATTGTTAAATTTTAAATTATGTAGAAAACATCAAAATTATGATGTTTCCATTGGGCATAGAATGTTGCCTATCGTAATAAATAAGCTTTATTTGCTATGGAGATTAGTAAGTTGGACATCACGGGAAAAATTTAAAAAAAAATCCACCAGAAATGGAAATTTAAAAAAGTATGAAATATTTTATTCAAAAACCTTACTGAAAATAAGATGGCAAAGTTTAGAAGAAACTTTTAACTTGGTAAAAGAATTATTTTGAAATATTTCTTTATGAAGAAATATTGATAATCTATTTTAAACTATAATTTTAAAAGATATAAAAATTAAGATCGTTAGCAAAATGCTTCATATTGTATTAAGAAGAAATCTTTAAAAAAAATAAGTTAATTAGTGTATGCCGACATACAAAAGATTTTTTGAAAATTATTCATGGAAGTTTTAATTACATAACAAGTATCGGGGAACGCTGAATCTTAGTGTTGTATCAGAGAACATAGACTATCGGGAAATTTGGATAGAAGTAACAACAACTTTGAAATTATTTCATTGCATAATGCTAAAAATACTTTCAATATTTTATTTAGTGAAGAATGGAATTTATGAATTATTTTAAAAAACTTTTAGAAGCAAAGCAATGGTTATTTAAATTAATCCTGATATTGTAAAGTTAACTTACCATATTTTTTGTTTTGGAATTGTCGTATATTTTGTTAAAAGTGGAACTATCAGAGCATGCGTAGTTTTGGCATCAGAAGTGTGATCAACAGCGCTGTGAAGTGAAATACGAAGAGGAAAAAAAACATTTCATTTCAAGAAACTTAATCGATGGACTTTGTAAATATTTTTTAAAATTATTTCTTTTATTAAAAATTTAATATTAATGCTTATTCACAGAATAGAAATAGGGAAGGAACATAAAAACATAACATTCAATTATTTACTAACCTAGTGATTAGATTCTTATTAAAAATCTTTAATAATTTTTTTAAAAAACTTAATATTATTTTTAAAGCATGCTAATGTGGAATAAATGATAATATGTAATGTTTTATTTAGTTCGTGATCCAGAAATATCAATTAAGTAATCGCCAGTGGAGACATATTATTTATGGTAACAATTGTAAGAATATTGATAATTTTATAATGTATTTTATTATTATTTGTTTTGGTGTGGATGTATGAGAACGTATATGAAAAACACGATGCATACACACAGCTTATAATTTGTTTATTCATTTTAAAAATATGCATACTTTTATTTATATTATAAGTATATTTTAATATTAGGGAAATATAAGTATATGATTCTATTATAACTGAACTTAGTGTTTATTTTAAGTGAGTAAGGTAGTAAAGTGATATATCGATACTGATTGTTTATATTTTTGGGTTTACGAGTTGTCAAAGAATGAAGTAATCTTTTCTTATTGAGCAGTTAGATTGTTATTTATAAGTGAATTTATTTATTGTTATAGAAATGTGGGAAGGAATTTAGCGATGTAAAGTGATAGATCTCTAATGATAATAGCTTGGTAGTAAGTTAAATGAAACTGAGGTAATATTTTATGTAGGATTTATTTATATTGGAATAAGGGTAGTCAATAATAATGATTATGCAAGTATAGATAACTTAGCCCTATAGCTTGTATATGTTCATGGCAGTGTTTATATGTGTTGAATGTTCCATAGAGCTGAATCAATAGCCTGGACATTATATTTAGTAGTAAATGTTATTAGACAAAGAAGTCATGCCTCATTTATTATACACTGTTACCATGATGATTATTTGATAAAGGTACTATTGAATTAAAACTCTAGTTTATTCCATATATTTACTTGTTTATTTACTATCAAAATTTCTCAGATTGCATCGTGAAGGATGGTATTTAAAATATGAAATGATGAATAAGTTTGAAGTGCGGAATTGTTATTGAAGAAGATAAGATAGGTTATATTATTTTTAAGTAAAGATAGAAATAAATGCAAAGAGTACAAGAATATAGTTTGTCAGTAAAGAACCATAAAACTTTTCATATTTGAAATTGATTGTTATTTATTACAAACGAATAAATGATAATTAAAGTGGGTTTATAAAGATGTTTAATTATTAAGTTTTAAAAGGCTTAACTATGATGCATATTTTTACAAGTAAAGGGATAAAACTAAATCGTGCTTTTTGAAGAATATAAGTAATCATAAGTTTTGTACAAGTTATTTCATAATAACAATACATCAGTTCGTACATTCTATTTGACATTAAAATTAATGATTAGTAAGCAGTCTAGGTTAATTGCTATGCTATTAATTAAAGTTATTCACATTATTAATAAGTTATGAATGACTATATGGAAAAGTAAAATTATTTTGAAAAGAACTAAATAACAATAATAAATGCATATTGAACTAATTAATTTATTTTATATTTTTAAAACTTACTGACTTAATGAAACTTAATGGAAATGTAATAGAGATACTATGATAATATTTTTAATAATAGATATTTTTTTATATAAAACAATGTTCTGTATTCCATATTTTATTTTACTTAATCTATTTTTTTTTGAAAGTACATAAATGGGAGTAAACAAAGTTCATTAATGTTGTAAATAATGTACATAATTTAGTGTTGAGTTTGTTAATAAAATTTGTTAAGTTTGTTTTCATAAACTTTGGTGTTGACTCAATTTCCCCACATCACAGTTACATAATCACAGATAATTTGAATTAAGATATAATATTTGCACAACATAAATAAAACTATTATTTGAGAATTATAATATTTTCTTGATATGATTTTTTTTAAGAAACTTTATTTATTATATCATTATTATGGTCATAGAATAACCATAAAATATTTACACAAAATTATATTACTAATGATTGCCACATACTCTCAGATCATGCCACATATTATTTAAGATGCCATATTAAGAATAAAAGATTGTATCATATTATTTATTATTATACATGATTAATATTACAATGAGAAAAGAGATGAGATTAAAGTATACATTGAAGATTATTATTATTATTTAATTATTATTAGTATTAATCAGATGTAGTTAGGAATGATATTAAATCCCTTATCATGCTTGATTACAACAATTATAATTGCCTAGAATTATTTTAGAAGAACCTGAGATTATTTGAGCTAGATTATTTAGATAAAGAGATGAGGATTATTTTATGGAAATAATTTTTATTAATTAAGTAATTATTGAAGACGTAGGAATGCTATAGATTTATTGTTTGAGATAATAAGAGGAATAGTATTCATATGCCATTGAGGTAGTATCTTGTGGGATATTGGCTCAATGTATTCATCTTGCCACTTGTAAACTCACTTTATAGTCTCATGATTTTTATTAGATATTTATTTATTTAATTTATGAAACAGAACTAGATTATTATTTATTAGTTAAAGCTAACTTAATAACTTAAAACATTGGAGAATATATTTATTATGGATTAGATACATTTTAGATGAACATGATTATTTATCTGAGCTAGATCAATTTATCATTATTATATATTTCCTGAAAGTGAGGGTACAATATATATATATATATATATTTGAAACCAGGCACTCTTCACAAACCTGGGAGCTTAATTGTAAGTATAGAGGATTTGAACTCAGATTTTTATGTGTATCAGTTGTATGAGATAGTGTGGATAGTTAAAGGGTGCTTGAAAATCTGAGTTCAAATCCTCTATACTTATATATATATATATATCTGAACCAATTGATGAGTACTGGTTTGGCACAAAATCCAATTACATCTAAAACTCGAGGTATAGAAATTATACTTATATTTAAGCAAATATTAAAAAGTGTTAATAAATAAAGGCAAAATAATTTCTTAATACTGAAAGTTTTTTATAAAGTGACTTCTAATGATTCATTAATATATTGAAAAAAAATTGCAGTTCTAATGTTTAAAGAAAAAAAATGTTTAAAAAATCGGCAAGTATTATTATTTGTCATTTCAATCAAGGTTTATGTGCAGAATAATTAAAAAATAGAAATAAATTTTCCAATCTTATAATTTATATAAAAAAATTCATAATTGCTGAATAAGATGGACTAACTGCAAAAAATTTAAATATGTTATCTTCATTTTATGATAATGATTGTAATTGCTTTTAATGGTATATCACCTTTATAAATATATATTTCAAATATAAAAAATAAACAAAGTATAATTTTATTTAATGAAGTTATGCAAACCTTCATTAAAAAAGTTTTTAATCACTTTCTTTTCTTAAAACAGTATGCATACATATTATCAAAATGTCATATAATACATAAGTTGTCCATTAAGAAAATAACTAATAATTGGATCTCTATATAACCTGAGTATGGCAACATCTCTGAAGCAATGTATGTTCCATATCTTAACCCAAAATAGAGTAATATGCTAACACTAAATTTTGTTACAAATTGGGCAAAATTACTGTTGAAAACATTTCAAATGACTTAAATAGTATATACTTGTAAAGCAATTAGACACAAGAAGATTGTCAAGTACTTTACAAAACTTCATGATTACAGAGAATAATACAGATGAAACTAAAAACACATTGTTCCATTCCACATCATAAATTGTGGATCCACATGACAATACCTTAAAACATTTGTAAAGACAAGCTTAAATTGCAATCAAGTGTATCATTATTCATTATAACATATCTAAATGGAATGTTCTCCCTTTGTTTGGATTCATGCAGTATTTGTTATGTCAAGACAATCATTTTGTGACAACAAACATTTCTTAAAGCTTTGGTTGCCGCATCACCTGAACTATAAATCAGAGAGCAATATTTTGTCAATGGTTTCAAAATAAGACTTAATTATGAGATGTTATCTTATATTTTTAACAATCTTTAGTTTTAGATTAAGCTGACCTATATTTTCATGCATTTTATAAGTGGAAATATTTCAGAAAATATGCTTAACATTTTGAACTGTTATGGAGAAGCGACACAATATTACCTTCATATCTGTATATGCTATTATTATTGATGATGCTGTGATGATCATTCAACTATAATGACTATCCAAAATGCCAATAAGGATAATGATTTCTATAAGCAGTATAAAAGCAAAAAAAAAAAAAGAATGTGTCAATCATACAGATTCTGATAAGTGATTGGCCAGCATGGTCAATGCTTTCTTATTCTAAATCAAGTTAGGGTTCTATGCCAAGAGATTATGTCATTGCTTACTTAAGTTAAGAAAACCATAAATGAAATTCTTAAATATTTCTTAAATATTATTTTCTTCTAATACACTCTGATAGATTATGTTGTTTTAAAATGAATAAAAATCGATTAGAAATATTTTAATATGCACAGCAAATAAATATTTATAATTTATATAGTGTAATTATTTAAATAAAAAGATATAATGAATCAATTTATAATGTTTACATTAAATAAACAATTTTGAAAAAATGTGCCAAATTATTTTGACATGTAGTAAATCGATTTCTCTACATTCTTCCCTTCTGTCTGTCTAAGTTCATGTAAAATGTTAATTTTTAAGTATAGTTTTCTTTATGATTCAGTGGGAGAGAGATTGAAAGACCATTAAATTCCATTTTGAGAGTTAACATAATCATAAAGAGCCAATTCCTGACATCTACTCCACATTGTTGCAGCAGTGTTTTTCATATTGTAAGTGAACATGCTTTTCTCATAGGCACACTATACAGGAATCATTATAAGTTTATTGACATTTTTCTTTTGGATTTAAAATCAAGAAATAACATGGTTGTTTTTTTCACTTCATGCACACTTCTTAACTAAAATTTAGTTTTCTTGAAAACAGAGAAAGTGTGTGAAGTTTTTTTTAATATTTACAGTTATAACAGAAAAGTAAATTGTGGTTTCAATTCTTACTATATATAAAGTTTTATGCTGTCATTATGATATTAGAAACTGCAAAACAAAAAGTAGTTGTTGTAAAACTGTAAAAGTAGATGCATGTATAAATTTTGAGTTATTTGTTCTAAATCGTGTAAGATAATACTGTTATTACAAACTTGTGACATTATCTCTGCATATTATATAGGAATACAATTTATTTATGAACATTTTAAGGCATTGTTATATGTGAAACATAAGATGCAACATGGAAAGACTAATTTACACTTCACTGAATCATCTTGCATGTTCTTCCTGCCATATCTTGCAAATTATTTGAGTATGTCCTAGGACCACATGCATTCACATTTAGTGTGAATCATTTCAAATATTTCAGTAGTTTAGCAAATTAATATAAAATTTAATGTTCATATGAGTAACATATTCCTTGCCACAATTTGTGATTTACAAATAGCTAATACTATTTTATACTACACATAAAATGACTTAAAGATGGGTCTGCAGTTTAAAAAGCTGTCACCATTTCACTGGTATACACTGTGGCTATCTTCAATATCAACTATTCATTAACAAAGTCATATATCAAATTTTAGAAATAATGTAATATCAATGCACTCAATTTTTACACTTATGCAAAAAATGTTAAGATTTATCTTATTGATTAATAGAAAGATTGGCAAGCATAAATCTAAGTGTTAAGGCCATTCTTTATTTGAAAAATTCTGTAGCCAAATTTTGCTGAGGTAGAATAAATTTAGTTTGCTGCTAATATTTTATTTTTTAATTCAATTTATTACTAGAGCTGTTCAAGCTCAGCTTCAGCAATAATTCATAATCATTTATGAGTTGAAATAATCATTGGACATCTGATGGCATAGTGCTATCAGTTTCTGTCTTGCTTTCAAAACCTCAACTAATACACTTAGGCTTATATCATTTTTTCAACCTAAAATCCTAAAAATCAAATCACCCTAATACTTTGAATCATCAAATAACTAACCATCATATTCATATAGCTATGATATTAGATTAATTTCTGTAAGTTGAAATAGTGTTTCATTACTAAGTTATAGATTAGTCATGAATAGTAATATAAAATAGTTACTGTTGTAAAGATAGAATTAAAGCACATGAAAACTGCTTACAAAATTAGGTTTAAAATATTAACAAATAGAGGTAATAAATTTTTACATATATGTATTTGCATCAACACTAATTTAAGAAAAACACATAAGCATAATTATATTAATTCAATATTAACCAAAAAGAAATATATTTCATTTTTTGTTTACTAAATATTTAAATTAAACACAGTATTTTCTTTTCTTTTATTTCTGAGGGATTCAGATTGTTTTAATTGATACAAATGTTAATTAAAGTAAATAAGAATGAAAAATAATTATCTTGTAATGACTATTAAAAGAGTAAATTAAAAATAAATTAATAATTATTTATTAGACTAGAGAATATTTTCTTAATAAATAATTTTGTTATATAATTTTCACTTCACCACTTTCAAGGATGAGAGCAATTAATTTTTATCTGCTTATAACATCTTGTGGAAGGCTATAATCACAGACACATGACCACATGTGAAAAAATGAATGATCTCTAAGATGGCCCAGGACACAATTTCTTACCCTTTTATTTATGATTCTTCATTATATATAGTATATTTGATGGGTCAAACTTACTAAAGGCAAAATGGGTCAAAGTTGTTATGATGGCAAATTTGCCATGTACAAATTAGACTAATAATTAACTATCTGTATATAATGAATAATTATAAATATGTGCAAGAGATTGTGATCTGGGCCTTTAATTAAATGCTGGTTCACCATAAAATGTGAATCATGGAAATGATACATCTTTTTCATGTCTTTGGGCATGTTTATATCCCTCCCTCCATAGGGTATTAAAGACAGAAATCTGTCCATATCTTACATTGGGATAAGGTAGTGCAAATTACACTGCCAAAATTTTCATTCAGTTGATGACCTTTAGTCTAATGAATGACTGAAAAATTATTAATATACTTCTATTAAGTGTTTTGTGTTAATGTTGTGAGAATGGTTTTGATTCTTATCAATTAAACTTTAGTAGTTGGCTATCTGTATGTTGGTCAATAATAGATATATGTAAAATATTGTGAGTTAGGCTAACTGATGTGTCTGGTTCAGCATAAACTAAACTTTGAGATCATACATTTTTTTTCATGTCATTGGTGATGTTTATGATTACACTATCCATAAGGTGTTAAAAACAAATAGATATCAGTCTCTATCTTGCATGAGAATGGGTTAATTAAAAATTCACTAGAGAAGCATTGTTTATTTAAAAAAATATGCAGACCAAAATTTTGGAAAACTATTTTGATATTAAAGAAAAAAACATTTTCAATTAAATTTAAATCCAATTTGTCAAGCATTGGTGGTCGAGAGGTCAGTGACAGCTGCTTTACAAGCAGTTGTCCCGGGATAGTGGGTTCGCTTCCCGCTGATGCTATGACACATAAGAAAAATTAAATTTAAATCAATTATTCTAGATTAACTATAAAGAATTATTTTGATTTTCATTTGACTAATTTAAAAAAATATTTTTATTTGTAGTAATTAATTGTTAAAAATATAAATTATTACCCACAGATAATAAAATTTTAGAGACCTAGATAGCGTCTGGTAAAAGCTTAATGGTTTTATATAAGCAAAAGCTAGAGAATCTTTACCTTGTGAAAGCAATTTGTTTTTCCAAATTACAAATGAAAGGATTCATTCTAATAGCGGTCTTGTCTGTATGGACTAAAGATTATCCAAAATTTTCTAAGAACAATAGAGCAAATTCTTAATGCAATCAACTTATGCAATGAAGAAATTAAGTCAAATTTGTATACAATATGATTCCAAAAAGCTACTAAATTTCTTTTGCTGACTGAATTGAAACACAAAAGTGAGCCTGATTTAATCCTAGGTAACCTGAAACAGCACTATTACATAAAATGGTAACAAAATAAAAATATCTCATGGAGAAAATTTTTATAGCCAATCAACTGCAGTTATATATCTGTGTGTGCCTAAAGATGTAAAATCAAGATATTTATACTTATTTTGAACTATAAAACTGTCTAGAAAAGTAAAATTGTATATTTATTGCTTTCATGAAAATATTGTTACTTTTGAAATTAAATTTCCTGGAAATATTTATTTCAAATAAGCAAATAAAGATATTTATGTTATATATTATATATATAATATAACGATTTATATTATTCTGACTTTTAAAAAAAAAACAACTTTTCTTGCAAACCTAAATTTAAAAAGTTTCTCTTTCTCTAAATGATTTTAAAATAATCACTTAAAAAACTTGTTGTCTTGTTTGAATTTTAAAAGAGTGGAGAACATAATAGATATTTTTAAATTAACAGTGAAAATGTCTTACATTTGATATAAAGAAATGATGTAAGATTTTTTTTTAAAAAAGGAAAAAAATAGTTAGTATGTCCAAATTGAGTTATATTAACAATAGTAGAATAGATGCCTGTGTATGTATAAGATACAAATGCATGTTAAAATAACTTATTTTTTATTGCGACATTTAAATAAACTTAATTTAATCATATATATACTTCAGACAAATTAAAATGTGTATTAGGAATATGTGATGAGACAATTTAATGACTTAACTATTTTATATTTATGCAGAAAAAAATTATTTGTCTTTAAGTATCCATTCATCTCTATTGCAAAAATCGATTACAAGAGTTATTATAAATTTATTTAAACGCACATTCATTACGTAAATAATATTATTAAGGCTGTAGCCTCAATCACATGCGTATAAAATGCGATAGTAGGGACCTCTACAGGTCTTTAAACCACAAGCTTACTCTTGGAAGAAAAGAGGGGAACCCCTTCTTTACTTCAACCTACTTTCTATTTAAATAGGTGAAGCTGAAGCGGTTCGTTATTATGAGATATATATAAATAAATTGATTATAATATTGAGATAATATAACTATTCCATGAATGGAGGCTTTTTAGTATTAAGTTATGTGAATAGAATGTTTGAAGTTATATAATAATTAAGATACAGTAGAAGTTTTTTTAGTCACTTGTCTTCATATGACAATTATGCATTAACTCTCACATATCATAAATAGTGGATCTAGACATGTTAGCACTTTTTAAATTTTTAAGGAGATAAACTGTCTCCATATAACACGTACTAATTCAAAGATTGTATTAAAAAAGTCACTTTTTTTTCACTAGAACATTATGTATATTTAAGGAATCCCTGTTTTACAATACGATGAAAAGATGTTATTTTTAATAATATTAGTTAAATACATTTGTTGTTTTTACTTTAGATAAATAAACACTTTTTGTTGTTTATAAACATCTTAAAATTTGATATTTGGCAGTATTTTAAAATATTCACATCAAAAAATTTAGTGTTAATAAAGGAAAAAATTCTCAACAGTTATTTTTCATTAAATTCCTTTTCAGTAGTGTTCAATTTTGCAAATCAGATATGCATCAATGATTTCAAATAGTTTTATAAAAAATGATCAATTTTTCATTTACTACATAATTCATATTATATTCAATCAATATATATAAATTGATCTACTATATATGATGTATATTGCCATGCTCTTATTTAAGAACCCCACAGATTTTTGACAGCATACATAAAAGAATGATCTTTTTTCCATGAGATATAACTAATTATGCCCAGCCATTTGGTCTTCATAGTAATGCATTAAACCCGATAAGGCAAATCAGTTATTTGATGATTTAACTGTGTTTTATGAAGTGGTTTCATGATAATTACTGATTGAGTGGAATGAAATTCACTCTTATATAACTTACCTTAATTGATCTCTCCTTGGTCCTTGTTATGCCATAGAGTTAAAACTCAGGAAGAATGTAAACTTATTTTATTTCAAGGTATATTATTTTGGATTACAAGTTCATGGGATATGTGTATGTGTGATGGATTGGAAAACAAACAAATAAAGTAACAAACAATTAATTTAATTTAATCTCTAATATTTAACAAAATAATTGTGATGATGGCTCTTATTCATGATTGTTTTATAACAAACTGATATATTTATTTAGTATTTGATAATTGTATTGATATGATCATCCTTCATATGTGTTCATCAACTAATTACTAATGCTAACCTTTAACCCCTATGAAGGATGATCATTTATCAGTCTAAATTAACAATTTTAAATTTACATTGAAGACAATTTAAAAAAAATAAATCTATATTTTAACAAATAACTCTGCTAACTAGAATTTCTACCATTAATTTCTCATTAATTTCTGATCTTTCTATCTATATTTTATAAGTGGTTGAAAGTTATTATATTCTGAACTCCCTTATATTCTGATGCCATATAAATCTATGTTAATTGAACACAAATATTGAGCATAAAATTTTGCAACTACTAAAGTGAGCTCTTAATATTGAATAAAAATAAAATCTCACCTTTCAAGTCAGTTGATTAATGTATTAGTTGGTAAGCAAGTTGAAAAGGTGTATCTAAATATTATTAAATAAAAATAGAATTGATGGCTTCCCTTTTCTCTAGAATAATTGAGTTGGATGAATTGACTCTGTTTCAAAAGAAAAACCAATTTACAAGCAAAATAAGAAAAAATAATATAAATATAATTTGAGATGCTAATCCAGAATATAGCCATAGTTCAAAGTCTTGTAGTTCTCACTGAGAAATATCTGAGTATTCTTGCCTTTAAAAAAGTTTCTTTGTATGAACTGGAGGGTAGTTCATCAGAAAATCTTCAGTTGCCTTATGCATCATCATGGTAATGACTCAGACTCTTTTATAATTATCTTTCCCATGCTGAGAATTTCTTTGATTGTAGCACTTTGTAGATTTTTTCCTGCATGGTCATCCTGAGGTTAATTTGATAATATCTGAAATCATGTTTGTATGATCAGCGCTTTCACCTCCACAATGTTTTAGCACTTCCTAGCCATGCATGATGTTTTTTCTAGTTATAATTTGGATTAATATATAAGCTTTATAGAAGTTGATAATATAATAAATATAATTCATTGAGAGGGGATACAATGAGAATTGAAATGTGGAATGTTAGATCTTTGAGGAGAGGTGGGAAATTGGAGAATTTGAAGAGTTGCATTTGAATAATATTGATGTTATAGGATTAAGTGAAGTGAGGTGGGAGGGATGTGGAGAAGTAAGTAGTGGAGATGTAAAGTTATTTTATTCAAATGGTGATAGGTCAATTAATGGGGTTGGCATTGCTGTGAGGAAGAAAATAGGGAATAGTGTGGCAAAGGTTGATGGTATTAATGATAGGCTGATGGAAAAATGCATGTATATTGCTATTTGGGAGATTGGAATGCTGTTGTGGAGAAAGATAGGGAAGAAAAAATCGGAAATTATGGTATTGGAAAAAGAAATGAAAGGGGTAGTTGGCTTGTACAATTTTGTAAGGAGAATGGGTTTGTCATTGCAAACACTTGTTTTAAAAATCATATTAGAAGATTGTATACATGAAAAGCTCCAGATGACAAAGAACGTTATCAAATTGATTATATATTGATTCAGAATAGATATAAGATGCTATTAAGGGTTCACATGCTTTGTCTGGTGCTGATATAGATTTGGTTCATAATTTGGTGATGGCTAAATTAAAGTTGAGTTTCAAAAAATTTAAAAGACGGAAAAGATACACAAGATGGGACTTGGATAAATTGAGACAAATGGAAAAAGGAAAATTTGGTTTAGTATGTGAAAATGAATTTAAGAGTATTGTTCAGGATGGGAAATATATTAATAGATCTGATGAGTGTTGGAGTAGAATTAAAAAAGGATTCTTGAAAATAAACAAAAATAAAATAGGTATTATTCATGCAAGAAAAGTTAAACGACCTTGGATAACTGAAGGTTGGAAAAGATGGAAGTGCAGAGACGATGGAAGACTGTAAATACTGAGAAAGGGCAAAATGCATATAGGAAATTTAATAATGAACTAAGAAGAGAAACAGATTTAGCAAAAGAAAAGTAGTTGGAGCAAGAATGTAAAGAGATAGAAAGGCTTCAACAGATAAAAAGATATGATCTGGTATTTGATAGAATACAAAGTATTACTTGGGAGAAAAAGACATGGGTAGCAAGTGAGATTGCAGATAAGAATGGAAGAAGGTTAACTGATAGTAATGATATATTAAAAAGATGGGAAGAATATATTCGATATCTGTTTAGTAGAGGAAATAATTTAATTAGTTATCAACTTGAAAATGAAGATGTTGCAATAGATGATAGAGGTATGGACATATTGCCATATGAAGTAAGAAAGGCAATCGCACAAATGGTGAATGGTAAGGCTGTTGGATTTGATGCATTACCTATAGAATTTTTGAGAGAAATTACTATGAAGGAAATAGTTGGGCTTTGCAATTTGATATATAATAGTGGAGTTTGGCCTGAAGATTTTTTAAGAATTATAATGATTCCAATTGCTAAAAAGAAGAATGCTGTTAAATGTGAAGAGTATAGAACAATAAGTTTGTTGTCTCATGTTTCTAAAGTTTTATTGAGGATTTTAACTCAAAGGATTTATGGGAAGGTAAACTATTATATTGGTGAAGAACAGTTTGGTTTTCGGAAAGGGAAAAGCACAAGAGATGCTACTGGTATTGTTAGGACAATTGCAGAAAAATATCTTGAAAGAGATAAAAGAATTGGAATATGTTTTGTGGATTTAGAAAAGGCATTTGATAGAGTAAGCTCGAATAAACTGTTATGAGTATTTTGGAAAGAAAGACGATTGGTATGGACTATGTATAATGGTCAG
>JAQFVV010017619.1:0-27358 GCA_028023455.1 Epiperipatus broadwayi
TAAAATCAAAGTATTTATACATATTTTGAAATATAAACTGTCTAAAAAAAATTGTAAAATGTTTTTTCTCTTGACACACAAATATATATATTTAATTAAATCAGTAGTGCAAATATTGTAAGTTTTAAATTTCATAGAAATATTTATTTCAAGTATGCAAATGTGGATATTTATGTATATATATTTTATATAAGTCATATATTATTGTAACATGAGAAAAAAGAAAAAAAATATCGTAAAAACATTTCATTTTCTTCTAAGTGATTTTAAAATAATCACTTAAAAAACCTTAAGTTGGTGTATTTTCATGTTTGAATATTAACTCCTTAAGTCCTGTCAAGCATTGGTGGCCTAGTGGTGAGCATAGCCAAGCAGCTGGCCCAGGTTCACTTCCGGGTCAATGCATTTGACATATATAAAAAAACTCTTTAAATCCTAAGACACCATCTTTAATTTTAAAAAAAGATTACAAAAAATATAATTTTTAATATATTTTCTATTTTATTACAATAAATATATATAAATATACATTTTTAGAAAGAGCAAATATAAGAATGTAATAAAGCTGATAAAATAGTCATTACCTAAAAAAAAATTTAAAAAAGAGATTTTTAACACTTTTAAGCATGTTTATTTTTACATTCATTCGTTCATAAATTCTAAATTTTAAAAATTATAAGTTAAAATCACAATTTCATAGACAGCTTTATCGAATTTATCATAAAATGCTAAAAAAAAGATATATAATATGACCTAACTGAGAAAGATTTTCATGATAAAATGTGGAAAAAGGAGACAATTGTTAACTTTTATTTTAGGTAACAGACCCAGATCTTGCCCTTGCATGCTGGGCATCTCCTAGTCCTTCCATGCAGGATATCTATTTGAAATGCTTAGTTTTAGTGAGGGGGGGAAATAACAGAACTTTAGTAAATTGGAAGTTATGAAAAAAATATAAATAATTCCTATAGTATTGAAAAAGGTGGAGAGGGGCACAACCTAAAATATGTATTCTTTTCAAGCAAAAAGTGTATTCAAAAAAATAAATATCAAACAAATAAAAATTTCTCTACAATAAAATGAATAAAAACAAAGTAAATCAATAAACAACAAAATAAACAAAATTATTATAAGCACTGATTATATATATGAGTGGGAGATGCTGATTTGGACCAACTGATGAGTGCTGATTCAGCATAAAATATGTATATTGGGGTCATTTATCCTTTTCACATGTGTAGTCATGTATATCAGTTATATGAGATAAAGTGGATGGATTGAGGGAACTTGAAAGTTTTTTCAAATACTTAAAAAAAATACAAATACATGAAAAAAATCAACAAAAAAATAACTCTGAAGATACATACAGTAAACCATAAGTAATTCAAGATCTTGAAGTAAAGTTCAAATTGTCTCACCTACAACTGAAAAAATCAAGAATTACAAAATTGCAACAAATGAACAATAATATAAATAAAATCATGATATATCTTAACTATTGCAGGACCAAGTACAGATATAGTTCTTGGTCTACTTGTGCACCAGGGTGGGTTGAGTTGGATGAAGCATTTTTTGTGAGTACAAAATTGCTACAAATGAATATAAAGTTACTATAATCATCTTGCATTGGTGGTCGAGAGGTCAGTGTGACTGCCTTGCACTTGCAGGCAGTTGCCTGGGTTGCAGGTTCTCATCCCGGCCGATGCTATGACACTTAAAAAAAAGTTACTATAATCATGCAATAAATGAACAATAATATAAATAAGATCATTTGCCATAGGCATTTGAGCTGTGCTGCTTCTGGCATAGTAAACAGAAATGCAGCCTCTCTCTTCACTCCTACACGGGAATGCATCCACATTCCAGGTGACCAAATTAAGTTGCATGTCATGCTTTGTTTTTCAGGCATACAATGCATCTCCTTTTGATGAGTTTATTATGGCTCCACAGATCAGCTATAGTATGGCACCCAGATGGAATCTGAAGGTCTGGTCTTAACAAAATCTTCATTTTCCTGGTTGTAAAGTCACAAATAAAGCTGGCTGATAAAGCTATTCTATATTCCAGGTGTGATGTAGAATGCATTTACTTTTGGGCCATGTACAGCATATAAAATGTAGGAATTAGTAATAGCCATATCAAAACATTGCCAAAATAAATGCATAGGCCAACACTTAGATTTTCTATCTCAGCTGTATGCAGTTTGCTAAATCAACCCCACCCATAAAGTGGTTGTATTTTTTAAATTGCATTTGACATGGATATGAATGTCAATTACCATCATTGTGTTCTAGCAACAGTACCAGTCCTAGATGGTGGATAAGCATTATTCAGTATAACAATTGGCTTCTTATCCATCCAAACTACAAACACAAGACCATTGTCAACTATAGAATATGTCTCCTTTTATCATCTATTTATAATTTTTAGCTTTTTCATGGATTCTATCTGGAATGCCCTTCCTAACAATTTTCAGTGGGCCACACAAACAATTTTACTTGCAATCAGTTTTGTGGTAATTGTACACTAGTAAAATATCTGTCACAAACACAACAATATGATTCTGTTTAGCAAGTTGTGACAAAACAACTGACAGCACAGTTCAGGTTCCCAGATTGAGGCCAGCATCTGGAGTTGCACTTTTTCCCATATACAACTCCATATGGTGCACATATCCATTATGGTTATCTGCATAGACCCAACATTTGAAGCATCACTTTATCAGTTTTGAGGCATCAAACTGTTTCATGATCTTATGACCCTTAAATTTAGTAATTGCTTCATCAACTGCTACTTCTTGGTGCATCTGATATGCAGCTTTGAAATTAATATTCTATAATTGGCTTAATTTTTTAAATTCTATCATGCTTTTTACTAGTAATTGGTGGCAAGGTTTTATTGTCATTGAACTGCAAATTATTGAGTTTCAAAAAATAGGTCTTGAGTCATAACTTTATCAAGTACCAGTTGATGCAGAAATTCATTTTTGGCCCCAATAAATTTAAACTTTAGCACACTACAATCATGAATTACCATGCCTAAAAATGCATTCAACTCAGTGGGTGACAGATTGACCCACTTCAGTACTGCTTTTCATTCCGAAGCACACCTACTGCTTTCAGAACATATATGGTCATATAATTTCCTATCAAAAAATAAATTTAAAAAATCAGAAATTGGGTACTCATGGGTGATAGGATAATTTGGCCCTGGAGACTTAGTAAATGTTCCGATTACCACATGTAGTTCATTAATGTTACCAAGAAATGAATTTGAATCAGGTCAAGATAAAGACCCTGGCATCGGTTCAGTCACCATCTTCACCCTCCTTACAGATAACTTCACTAAGCTATTCTTTTTGTTGGAAACTTCAGCTTCTTGATTATCTAATAAATCACTACTACCATCGGATGAGTTGCTAGAAGAAGCCTACAGGCATCATCAATGGAGAATTCCATATCCAAATCAGACTCCAAATCAAAATTGCTGGTGAAAGACTCCATTATTTCCATACAAATTATTTTCTGTTCACTAAATCTAAAAAAATGAGAAAAAGAAAAAATTAGAAAATGTATTTTACAACAAAATTCATAAAAAAACCTATCTTTCATCATAGAGAAAAAATACATACACCTTTTGAAATCTAGAAAGATGGCAGAAAGCACAAGACATGTAAGTGTAAAATTTACTGTTTCTGCACAAATTCAGTTGAAATCTAAACTTTTGAAATAGGGGATCTCACGGGCGCTTAGACTCAAGGGAGAATAAACATAAAATATATCCTTATTGACAGTTAAAATGCTTTACATAATGAAATGATATAAGGTTTTTTTAAAAAAATTAGCTAGTATGTCCAAATTGAATTATACCACAGTAGTAGAATAGATGCCTGTATATGTATGCTGTGCAAATGTGTTAAAATAAATACTTTTATTGTGAAATTTAAATAAGCTTAATTTAATCATATATACATTGCAGACAAATTACAATGTGTATTTAAGAATATGTGACAAGACAATTTAATGATGGAATGATTTTTATATTTAGGCAGGAAAAAATTATGTGTTTGAGTATCCATTTATCTCTATGCCAAAGATAGATTACAAAAAATATTGAGGTATATATAAATAAATTGATTATAATGTTGAGAAGTATTGAGATTTCAAATTAAATATTTGTCTTGGTTAAAAAAAGTTTTGTAGTCAAATAATTATGAATAAATATGCAAAACAGTAAAAAAAAGTTATGTTAAATAAATTATAAATGTTTGAAGTTAAATAGTAATTAAAATACAGGTATCTTCTATCACTTGTCTTCAGAAGACAATAGTGCATTAGGTCTCACATGTCATAAATGGATCTAGACATATTAGCACATTAAAATTTTTATGGTGAAGAAAGCAATATCTCTACATAACACATGCCCTAATTCAGAGATAGTATTACAGGCACTTTAAAGGCAAACCCAATTATCTTTTCAGCAGAACATTAGGTATGTAATTAGATATTTAGTGAATATTTTCCAATAGGAAGAAAAGTTGATATTATTTCTAATAATATTAATTAAATACAATATTTTGTTTATGAAAATCCTTAAATTTGACATTTGACAGTATTTTACAATATTCATATCAAAATATCTAGTGCTAATAAAAGAAAAATTATCCTCAAGCAATATTTCTCATCAAATTTTTTTCAGTAGTACTCAATTTTGCAAACCAGATATACATCAATAAATTGAAATCTTTTGTAATGCTTTATAGTTTTATAAAAAATGCATTTTTCTTTTACTACATAATTCATATTACATTCAATACATTTAAATCGATCATCTATATATGAATTTAAAGCTTACAGTTATAAAATATATATTGGCATTAGATTATTAAACCATATATATCCCGAGTTATAAATGAATATTCAATAGTAGAAATTATAAAGTTATGCTTATAAAAGTAGGATTTAAAATACATTCATCTTTATTTTCAATAAACATTATAACACAAGTGTGCAGTTCTTTCTTACAACAAACATTATGAAATTTTTTTAAACATACTTTATCTTTATTATTTTGGCAATACTTATATAGAACTTCACTAGTATAGAAAAATAAACTATCAATCATTAGCAAATATCTACTTATTAAAGTTAGATGAATTTTAATTTGTGAATTCATTACCATAAACTGCAATAAAATAATGGTATGACTAAAATGCAACAAAGATGCATTATAAACTGATTATTGTATAAAAGTTGTGGGTGTATAAACTTATGTTTCTACTCTTTCTAAAAAATTATCAGAAAAAAATAATACAATTTTACTTACTTCACATTACTGATGCAGTCTGGCTAACTGTAATTTAATCATAATTTCCACAATAACCAGCCTCTGAAATAAGTCCATTGAGATTTGATTGATTAATAAGTCTAAAATTCTTTGATAGCAGCCTTTTCTATTTAAGCACAAAAATTATTATATGTATCTAAATCTATGCAAAATGATTTTTGCTATGAAGCAACTAAATTAAAACCTTCAGTTTGAAGAATGTTTCATTTGATTGAAAGGAAAGAAGCCATTTTGCTCTTGTAGGCAAAAATTTCCTTCAGTGCTATGAAATGTTCAAATATATAATTACATAATGACATAATAATTAAGATATCTCTTTAATTCACTGCTGCATTCCACTTATTTTAAAGTGAGCAGTCACTATATTATAACCTAAACAAACGGGAAAGGAGGAGAATGATGGGGTTGAGAGAAAAGAAAATTAGAAAAGAATGAGACAGAGATAAGAGAAAAAGAGAAGAGAGGAAATGAAAAAGAGAGAGAAAAATCAGAATGTGACAGAGGAAAAAAATGAAGAGATAGAGAGAGAAGAGAACAGAGAGGAGAGGAAATGAAAAATAGAAATGAGAGAAAAATAATCAAAATCATCAGAGACTCTTAATGACTAAACTCAGTGGGGTTACAATAAATTTCAAGGATGAATGATACTACAGAGACATACAATGAGATAGAAGCAAAATCTAATTATAATGCAGGTCATTATTATAACATGATAAATAATTTAAAATAAATGATAGGTACATTTTCACTCTTACTAAATAGTTATTAGAATCAGCCTCCCATCATATCATATTCTCTGAATAAAACAAATTTTATTTAAGGAATGTTTCACTAATAGATTTACTTATCTCTTATTTCAACATAAATATTATCCTTGTCATTATTTCTCTATAACACAACCTGTCATAATTTAATTAAAGTAATCTACTTTAAGATGTAGTTTTCTTATGGTACAAATATTAAATAGGAAATAGTTATTCCACAATGACAATGTTCAATATTATGCTATGCACAAATGGAAAAGGATACTTCACTAAAAGACTAACAACAGTAAATGATCTCAGGGGTCTTACTATAACTCTTGTGAAATGTGATAAGATATGACATTGCCTAATAAGTGACTGAATGGATAAATAAATGAGTGATATCCTGGCCGACTGTGGGAGGCAAGCACTACACTTGTAGTGACTGCTTTCTATTATAAGATAATATTCATTAAAAAATATATGAAAAGAATATTTGCTTAAATATTTAATTGCATAATCAAAATATTCAAAATTTAAATTAATTATAGCCTATTACCCAGGACATCACTCAAGATGGAAGAAAGACAAAGGTGCTTTTTATGTCCCTCCACCTTCTCACATACAACCTTCATATGAAATTAAATGCAAATGGACCTTAACTAAATGTAACAAGATAGTTTGCAGCCTGGAATATCATGAATAATCTCCCAAAATATCAAGCAGTCTTTATTTTATCTTACTTAATCTTCTATCTTAGAAGATGACATAGTTTTGAACAATTCTTAAAATAAAATATCACAGTGAGTATCTGTAAATACATGATTATCTGTTAATGTGATTTAATCCAGGAATCACAATTATATGCATGGCTTTAGTGTATTTCTATAAGTATGAAAATATTCTGTATAACTTTAATTTAATGTAAATAATAAATGTTGTGAACCCAAGACAATAGCATATACAAAAAAAATATAAACAGAAACTAACTTTATTTAAACAAATAATAAATTGGTTTATTAACAATTATGACAATATAAGCAACAAAAAATATTTACATAATAAGGAAATATTGTCAAGATAGCACTGTTACAATTAGGACTTTTGACTAACAGTTTTTGAATAACTTTTTTGTGCTTAGAAATAACTATCCAGGTTTCTTTTGGGGAATAATTGAATTTACATAAATCACCCTATTTAACAATTTATTAAAAATAGAGAGTGAACACTGGCTAATTTTTTATACAACTTCTTTCAAATAAATAATCCCTAAAAATACTCTAGAGAATCCTAAATTTATATGCCTCATACTGAATTAGTATTAGCTCAATAAAATATAATTTCACTTTATTTATTTTACAATAACATTATAAAATTAGTAACCAGAATTAATAAACTAATCTGCAAGTACTTGATATAATAAGCCAAACCCATTTAAGCAATGGCTGACATATCCAGAATAAATCTCAAATTATAATTATACTCCTGTTGTTTAGAACTGTAAGCTAATAAATGACTAAATAAGTAAAATGTATGGGCCACTCATCAGAAGTTATTTGCACACATAAACATAAGAAGTTACTGTCCACATAATATAAATTACTAAAGTATAAAATTTAAAAGACTTACACATCCATCGGCAAAAACTCTGGGTGAATACATTGATTATATAGCATGTGTGGATTGCACTAACTGGCCATATGCCTACAATTTAAACATCTAAATTACTAACAGTTGGTTTGTTTGTGGATGATAATAATATAACAGTACAATGCAGACATTGTTATACCTTTAAGCACTAAAATAACTCAGTGCACCCTGAAGAAATTAAGTCCTTCAAACTAACTTATCTTGTCATTACATATCAAAAACACAATCTCACCTACCATGTTGGAAAACTAGCTTTAAATACATCATGAGTGATAGGCCAACAATATGCTCTGCAGAGCTGAACAACATAGCAAAACTGTGGTGGCTTCCAAAATAACTATTTCTGAGGCAGAAAAGAGGATACCTGGACTGTGTCACAGCACATCAGGAAAACATGGAAAGACACACCAAGAACAGGTACCTTCTAAATATGTGATAATAATCACTGGAAATAAGCACTATCACCTCATGGAACAGAATATAATAAAGATGGGGAACTTATCCACTCCATCAAGCATAATAATAAATATCAGTAGGGTCTTACATTATGGGGCCAAGCAATACTATAACTAATAATGACAAGTTACAAACATCACTATAACTAACTAAAGTCATATTCAAAATTTTAATCATACTAACAATAAGTAATGTCTGAACCAACATTCACAATTTAAGTCAACTGACTGAAAAATTAATAAAGAAAATTTAATAGCATATGAAATTTTTGGCACAAAGTTACAATTCACACATGTGTGGAATATTAAAATTATGGTAACTAGTGAACATGAATAATAATTCTCAATTCATAAAAAAAAATACTAGCAGTTATAATTATTATTGCATTTATGCTAAAATATAATGGAAAATCTTCTGATAATTGCTTTAGCATATCACTGAATAGAATACCATACATTTGAAGTAACTATTAGTGAGAGATGAAAATCTCCACTGACTCAGAATGAATAAAATATATACTAGCTTACCAAGCACCTACCAATTGCATAATAAAATATTACCTGAGAATGCATAAAATATCTGCACATTCTAATAAACCTTTAAGATTAAACTTATATAAATTAATTACCTGGCACCCATATAATACTAAACATTTATTACATTAAATGTAACAAATTTCCATAGAAAATACTGCATAAAATATTTTTTCCTTTTTTTTTACAAAATAAAAAAAAAACCCTAGTTCATAAATGAGCTTTCTTCGCACTGAGCCATCTGTTAAGCACATATATTAATTCAATGGGCAAATGTTCCACAAAGCCTGTAGTCAAAAACATTTTACTTTTAAAACATGGCAAAAGATTTCTGAATGAGGTGTATACAGTTCTTATGTCTAAGTTAGTTCTTAATTCTAAAACATTTTCAAATATCAACAACAACATAAATAAACATAAGACAATAATGAGCTGGCGACTATGGAAATGACAAAGAAAATAACTTATTCAGCTGATAAAACACATCTTTGGGATTCCACGGTTTTGCTTAAATAATTATATATCTTTTTTTTTTTTTTTTTTTTTTTTTTTAAAAAAAAATTTAAAAATTTTTAAAAAAAATTACAAAAAAAAAAAAAACGTTTCCAGGTTATTATTCAATATATTTTGTATTAAATTCATAAAGCAATTTTGTTTGTAACTAATCATTCAGCATATCAAAACATCTTTAGAATAACTCCTACTAACTTTATAGCATAGATTTAAACATTAATATTTTCATATATCCTTTAATTAGTGAACTACATTTCTCCAAAATCATTAATTGAAGATTTCTAACATAGTAAAACATTTCTAAAATTATTCATTCCTCAAGCATATGTTTCATATACGAAGAATATTGATAGAGCAGGTAATTATTCAGGCATTTTAAAACTTATTATTTAAACAATTTCAGTGGCAATTCATATGTCAGTAATAAAACAGGTGAGATAATATAATGCAACATAGCGCTATATAAAATAAATGTCTTATTTACATATGTTTAATTTAATAAGAATGATGTATTATAAATTCTAGAAATTTCACAAGCATCATTCATTCAGGCATAGTAAAAAGTAATTTAAAGTTATCGATTAACATCTTCACACTGTCATTTCCAAATACTTAAGATTTGTCCATACATAAACATTTGGGTCAAAAAGATAGATGGATTCCTTCTATCTTTTCACAAAGACTTTATGTTTGGAAAGTGAGAGTATTCATTTATATAGTTAAATATACAAAGCGCATTTGCATTAGCTTATTAATATTACAGTTTATAAAAACATAGCACTATATAAAATAAATGTCTTATTTACATATGTTTAATTTAATAATGATGTATCGTAAATTCTAGAAATTTTGCAAGCGTCATTCATTCAGGCACAGTAAAAAGTAATTTAAAGTGATCGATTAACATCTTCACACTCTCATTTCCAAATACTTATGATTTGCCCATACGTAAACATTTGGGTCAAAAAGATAGATGGATTCATTCTATCTTTTCACAAAGACTTTATCTTGTGTTTGGAAAGTGAGAGTATTCATTTATATAGTTAAATCTACAAAGCACATGTGCATTAGCTTATTGGCTTATTAATATTACAGTTTATAAAAACATAGCACTATATAAAATGTCTTATTTATAATGCATTTTTGTTTTTTTTTAAGATTTAAATATACAACTTAATAGTTTATGCATTTTAAATTTCCTTCTTTTAAAACTTTTATAACTTTTCCTATTTATAAATGAACTAAGCATTTACAACTGCTTAGTGTTAAAACTTATTCCATAGTTAATTTTATCAAAATAGTTAGTAATAATGATAAAATTCCCTTGAAGCATTTTTATAATAATTAAGAAAGCTTAATTGTAATTCAGTTACCAAAAAGTGGGAATACCCAAAACTACTCGGAGTTCATTGTAGATTGAAGAATAACAAAATTTAAGTTAAATACTTTTACAAATGAAAAATAATAAAATTAAAAAAAAAAATAATACTTTACAGATGACTTGTGCCAAAGATTCAGCCAGGAGAATCAGAAGAGAAGAAATGAACAACCAAAAGAAGAATGAACAAACTTCTCTTTTAATTTTTTAAATTACCAAATCATAAGACATGTCAATCAATAGATGACATCATTTTAGTCTAGATATGTCAAAATGACATGTGAGTGAATGAACTTAATTTAGAAGAAAGTTAATAAAGTTTTCCTATACAAAAAAATATTATATAAAAAAAATCACATTACTTATTCATCAACTCATTGAACCATCCTAAGATATTTATTCACAAAAATTTAAATTAATCACTATTTTATTCATTAAACTACTTTAAGTAATAGTATAACTATTTGTTCATTCTTTATTTTTATGAGTTTGTATAACTCAACTTTTAAAACTACTTAATTTATTATAAAACACTTTCCACATACCCATGCAAGCACTCACATACATGACTGAAAGGAAATAACATTCTAAACTTTAACCTAATTTATTAATTAACTTTTTAAATAACTAATTATAACTTATAGTAATTGTCAAATAAAAATATTTAATATTAAAATTACTTTACAGACTTTAAAGCTGACCTATAATAAATTAATATTTTAACTTTTATTCTACTTATTCTACAAATTTACAAAAGCTAATGTTAAATTAATTTTAACATTCCCTACTCTATTTCATCATATAAGCTTAATTGTAATCCTATTAAAAATATTATCTCTTGGCACAACTAATAACACAATACTATTATTTTAATAATAACCAATATCCCTTCTGAGAAATATAAATTATTATACCTGTAATAATTACATAGACATGTCTACTTTGCACTTAAGCTATATTAAAGTGTTATATATAACAAAATTATTAGTTATTTCATTCATTAGTTAACTATTGTTTTTGAAAAAATCAATTAACTATGTAAAATTGTTAAGCTAAGATAAGCAATGGGAGCAAGTGTGAAATCACTTGGCCCCAATATAGAAATTTATTAAAATGTTTGTGAAATAACAGAATGAATCATTGCTATAATGGACAATATTTTTAAAACTGCAATTAATTACATCTCTTAAGCACATATTTCATTATCTGAAGGTAAGAAAAAATTACACATCTCAAGATAGTAAAACAACAAGGTTTACAATCTCCTGTTTAGTAAAATGTTTATTTTCATGAATTTCCCAATGACTTTTAACAATTGATTTGTAATCACACATTCGACAAGCATAAACTGATAAACTCCTTTTAGCTGCAGTCTTAAATTCACACAAATTACATTGAAATAGTTTTTCTCCTGTATGTTTACTTTTATGCTCTTTTAATCTTATCCTTTCTGCTGTTTTGAATGCACAAAAACTACATTCAAAAGGCTGTTCTCCTGTATGAAGTCTTTTATGCTTCTTTAGACTACCTTTGTCTGCAGTTTTGTATGTACACACACTACATTCAAAAGGTTTTTCACCTGTATGTGTTCTGTTATGCCTCTTTAAACTACTCATTTCTGCAGTTTTGTATGCACACAAACTACATTCAAAAGGTTTTTCTCCTGTATGTATTCTTTCATGCCTTCTTAAATTACTTCTACTTGCAGTTTTGAATGCACACAAACTACATTCAAACGGCTTTTCTCCTGTATGTGTTCTTTCATGCAGTTTTAAACTGCTCCTGTTTGCAGTTTTGTATGCACACAAACTACATTCAAAAGGTTTTTCACCTGTATGTGTTCTTTTATGCCTCTTTAAACTACTCATGTTTGCAGTTTTGTATACACACAAACCACATTCAAATGGCTTTTCTCTTGTATGTGTGCTTTCGTGGAGTTTTAAATGATGCCTCTGTGCAGTTGTGTGTGCACACAAACTACATTCAAACGGCTTTTCACCTGTATGTGTTCTTTTATGCTGCTTTAAATTACTCATTTCTGCAGTTTTGAATGCACACAAACCACATTCAAAAGGCTTTTCTCCTGTATGTGTTCTTTCATGCACTTTTAAATGACCCCTCTTTGCAGTTGTGTATGTACACAAACTACATTGAAAAGCTTTTTTGCCTGTATGTGTTCTTTTAGGCCACTTTAAACTATTCATGTCTGCAGTTTTGAATACACAAATTATATTGGAAAGGTTTTTCATCTGCAGTTGTTTTTTCATGCTGTTTTAAACTACTCTGCTCTGCAGTTGTCAATGCACACAAAATTTATCCTTTCATATACTGACAATTTTCTTTCATCTGCATGCAGTCTTGATTTTACACACATTGAAAAGGTTTTTCTCCTGTATGTGTTCTTTCGTGACATTTTAAACAACCCCTTTATGCAGTTTTCAACTACATTGAAAGTTTTTATCCTGCATGTTTTTTGCCATGTTAAACTATGCTTTTCATATGTTTTGAATGCCCACAAACTATATTAAAATGCTTTTCTCCTTCAAGTATCCTTTCATGTACTAATAAGCTACTTTTCCCTGCACAATTACATTCACAGAAACTACATTTGAAAGGTTTTTTCTGTATGTGTTCTTTTTTTTCACATTCAGACTTTTTTACAATATTCCAAATTCATACAAATTAAAAAGAATTTTCTTCTATATGTGTGCTTCATGTACAATTAAATATTCACAAACTACATTGAAAAAAGTATTTTTTCATGCATCCTTAAATTTTCCATATATGCATTCTTCAGTTCACACCACCTACATTGAAAAGGTTTTTCTCCATCTTCTTTCATGTATTCTAAAACTTATCTGTAGATTCATATTAGCATAAATTACATTGAAAAGAGTTTCTCCATGTTCTTTCATGTTTCCTATAAATCCTTTACAAAAACTTTTGAATTCACAGAAAGTGCAACAAATAACTTCTTATAAAGTAGTAGCTTTTTCCATGATTTTAGCTTTACCAAAAGTCATATAGTTATTTATCTTTATATTTGTCTTCTATATAGCTTCTTACACAATTTCTCAAGTTTCTCATTCTTATAGATATGCCCCTCATAATTGCAGAAATTAACAAACAGGTTTTCCATTTTTCCCATACTATATTTTCATAAAGATAGTACTTCTTTGTAATATCCCAAATAGTGATAAAATGACTAAACAAACATTTTATGATTTCTATGACTTTAAATCTTACAGTGAACAAATATTATTAATGAGGAAAGTTATTTTCTATTATGATATTTTGTGAACTTTTATGAAAGTACATTTATATATTCATAAAATATATTATCATTTTAAATATGTTTAAACATGTTATAATCACTTATCTTTATCTGACCAACAAAATAATAATACTGATTTTTAAAAATTTCTTCAATTCAAAACAGTTTGGCTTTCTTTTAGTAGTTGATAATTTCATAACTTTTTCTTACAAATAGTGTTACTTTACTAGTACAATTTTTTCTCAAGGAATATTGTTTTGATTAGAAGTGTTACAATCCTTGCATGAATATGAAGACTTAATTAATTCTATAATATATGTCTTTAATTTTTCAATCATAGATTTTTTTACCAAACATTCTTTTTCCATGTGTTAGACCTAAAAAAAACAAAAAAATTAATATTAATCACATTTTTTACATGCATAACATGTTATAAATAACAAATACAAATAGGTTATTAGAGGAAAAAGATGAATTTTCATTTGAACATTCTTAAAATAAGGAACTCATTTAAGCTTTTTATCATATGATGCATTTAATATCTTTATTGACCCAAATGCATCATGTTTCCAATTACTAATACCAGAGAAAATCTAAACACTTATGTTTCCTTTATATACATGTCAAGAATTATTATTTAACCAAATTATTCCTACTTTACATAACAGCTAAGAAAAAATTGCAAACAATCACATATATAGATTTATGAACTTTATAGACAGAAAATTGATCTAACATTAACTTATATAAAAAGAACTCTATGAATATCCATAGTGACTAATCTGCATTTCTCAACTTGAGTTTCACATAAGTTATCATTAATTCCAAGTCAATTTCAGAGAAATAAAATATTTATTTACATAATATTGAGATCAAGAGAAAAAAATGCAAATGTCATTCCCACTCTATTTTGTGATTAACTTTCAGAAAACATAGCTACCAAATTTCATAAAATAAGCATAAAGACATAAATATATAAAACATCTAAAGAATTTACATACAAAAAAACTAAAATTAAAAGTATAACTAATAACTGCATTTATTTTTCCAAACATCACTTTGCTATACAGTAGTAATCAATCATTGGTTTTCATTAATAAAACTCAAAAATAGGTATGATAAACTTTAAATATACACATATAGAGACACATATTCCAGCTCTAGTTTGACATAAGTAAAAAAATGACATTCTCTGAATTATATATACAGTATAGTGAATTATACAAATTTAATATGTACAATTATTAGCTTTAATTTGAATATTGACTCAAATTCATTAAATAAGATATTCAATCATCATTTTTGTATAATTGATATTAATTGAATAAATATGAATCTGGCTGAAATATTTTTATTTGGCCCGTTTGCAAATAATAGTCATCAGCTTTTTAATAACAAAAGTATAAGAAATGTATTCAGGCTGAAAGAAAAAAATGATTAATATTTAAAACAATATGCTTCTCTAAAGGTGTATAAAATTATAACATGGGCAATATATACAATTATATAACTATTTTAATGGTATGAGAAAAATATTTTTGTAGATGACAATAACATATGAAATACAATTAAACTACTACACACTGTACTTTAAAGCAATATTTGGTAAAAAATGAAATATCTTGCAGACACAGGGTAAAATTTACTATTGCTTCTGTAATGTTATACACAAATTAACATTGTCTTTTAATTTATTATTTCTGGAAAACTTTACATAGTGAATTTTTTTGGCCAATCTGTAGTGATTCTATGTCTAGACAGTTTGAGAGTCTTTAATTAGGGAACACAAATTTCAAATAAAGACCTCAAAATCTCATTAAATAAATAATTCTATGTTTAGACTGCTTCAACAAGTCAAATAAGTAATGATAGCCATTACAATAATGAAGCAATCCTTGCCTATTTCTGCATTTTTCCAAAAAGACCTCATCACTTCCCATGACTTCACTCTCCATCTTAACTTTTTCCATTTTAAAACAGAATTATCCTACAATATTATCTTATCCACATTATTGTTTTTAAAATTTATTCTTACAATTTCCTAACCTTACTAGTTTACTTATTTAAAACCACACAGTCCAAAATAATATATTTAACATTTTCTATTTTGTGTTTATATGCTCACACTTTCCATCTTTCACCTCACCTTATGTATTAAAATGCTTAGTTAATTATCAAACAATACAGTTTTTATAACCAAAAAATATCATTCAGAAAAAACTTATCAAAAATAAAAATGAAAGTATAAATAACTTATGGAAAACCTTTGCTTAATTGCAATCTTGACTATTACTGTTAAACAAGTGTTTTGATTTATGTTTTACTAATATCAATTTTTGTCCCTCAAAAAATCACTTAATAAAATGTCTATACATACTTAATTACTAATAACTATCTGATGACAACATATAATTTTTGTTTGGGTATATCATATGTTTTTTAAAAAAATAGGGTGATGAAAATTTGTCAGAAAAAAAGCTAAAAAAAAAAACAATAACAAAAAATGCTATGAATATATTTCAGAAATAAAGAATTTAAAGAGTTAAATAATGTTTAGTAATAATAATTACCATTGCACATGTGCTTTGTGGATTTTAACAATAAATGAATACTCTAATTTTTTCCAAATACAAGATAAAGTCTTTGTGAAAGAATAGAATGAATCCACTTATTCTTTCAACCCAAATGCTTAAGTATGGGCAAATCTTAAGTATCTGGAAATGAGAGTGTGAAGATATTAAACAATCACTTTAAATTACTTTTACTATGTCTGAATGAATGACACTCGCGAAATTTACTAGAATTTATGATACGTCATTCTTAAATGAAATTAAACATATGTAAATAAGATATTTATTTTATATAGCGCGATGTTTAAATTGTAATAATAATTACCATTAAGCTAATGCCACATGTGCTTTGTGGATTTTAACAATAAATGAATACTTAATGCTAATGATTATTACAATTTAAACATCACGCTATATAAAATAAATATCTTATTTATATAATGTTTAGTATTGAAAGATCATTCTCAGTGATAAGTGTGGAATGGGTTATATCTTATAATATAAATTCCATGTTAGTTGCAATGAATAAATTCTGTAATGACTATCTTTTTGAAATATCAGTTAGTTTGTTATAGAAGATTCTATTACACATACCTGAAAACAAAAATTTATTTTTAGTATAACATTTCATCTATAAAAAAAAACTTTCACTTCTTATCCCAACCAAATCTCAGTGAAATATAAGACTATAGTGATAAGAACACATAACTCAAAATGTGGAACAATAAATAACACTATAATGCCAAAAAATAATAGTAGTAAATAAAACAATATGGCAATGCATAAATTTGCCAAAGAATGTGAATTTATGGCAGACTTAGAGGACATGCTCTTGGATCAGCTCTTAAATGAGATTCAGATCACAATCTTAAAAAAACTATTATGTGAAAAAGATATATCATACAGAACAGTTATCACAAAATATATAACATGAGATATCAATTGATAGTGCATCAGAATGTCAAATACTCAGAAATGAATTAATAAATACTACAAGTGAAAACAAAACTAAGATGGATAAATCACCTAAAATATTTTTTAAGAAATAAATTAACAAGTGGAGCATACAAAAAGGGTATGTATACTTAAGGGATAAAAAACACCCAGATTACACTTATTGAAAAAATAAAGAAAAAGACAAACTGTGCCCAGACTTTAAATCAAGAGGATGAGGAGTTTGTAGAAAAATAAACATAAACATGAAATGACTCAAATAATGGCTGAATTACACTGAATGTAACCATATGTGAAATTAAGGTCAATATGGAGGTTGACAGCAGTGCTGGATTGATTCTATCTTTGAAAGAATGGAATAAAATTAATGTCAAATCGAAGGAGAAAGTGAAAATAAGTAAGGCAAATGCAGTGGCAACAGATGCAAATAAAAACAATAGAAATTTGTGGAAAAGTTTTGTTTCAGTGAAAGTAAATCAAAAATTAAGTCTTACCTCTGCTTATTAGAAAGACAAGACAATATTCCACTGCTTGGCTGAAACTAATTCTGTCCATTACAAATTTGTTGTAAAATAATTAAGAAAGACAAATTACAGAAGTTAGAACTATGTTTCCTCAGCTGTTTAAACATGAAATAGCTAAATTAATAATGTGATGAGTAGACATGGAATTAGCTAAACATAGGCAATCTGCAGTGTGTATGCTCTGAAGTCAAACATTGAAGAAACAATAGAAAATATGGTAAAAAAGTTATCATCTGTGGAAGACACTTCACAGGCTACTCCTGTAGTTGTAATCATAACACTGGATAGTAATATTAGAATTTTCTGAAGACTATCAAGTTACTGCAAATAAATGTGTGCTTAACTGATGCCAAGTGTACAGAAAGTGTTAGCATCTTTACAGAAAGCCTCATTCTTTGCAAAGATAGATTTAAAGTCTGCATCCCACCAAATACCTGTTACAAAAATGAGCAGAATTGTTGTTATTATGTACTCATAATGGTCTGTTTAAATGCAAAAAATGGTACTTTTGTAGTTTGTGTATGAAAAAGCTTGATACCCATTTTATTTCAAATTAACCATTTTCCAGGACCTCAGGAATTCTCAACACATAGTATAAACAATTATGGCTGACCCTAAGTTATCATATTCTATATTTATGTTTTTTTTATTTATTAAAATAATAAAGAAACACTTAAGTCCAAAGGTTGTAATTAAAGTTTTTTTAATGTAAAAGCAATAAAGAAAATAAAACATGATTAAGCAAACAATGTCTTGGAGCTTTCTAACCATGTTCCTACCCTTGTGCCCCCACACATAAAATGTAATATTGGTCCCATATTACATACTTTTCATATAGGCATTATGCTGCATCCTATTCTGTCATTGAAAGATTTCAAATTTTAATCACATTTCCAAAAATGATAAGGCAAAAAAGAAATGTAAAAAAATCGGTAATGTTCTGTTCTATCATGTCAGCCACTTGATGGCATTGATGCTAAGCAAAAACACATAGATATAACATTCCCAGGCCAGTGATTCTATAGAACTATTGACTTTATTTTTGGAATAGGAAATGAAAAATTATATTACAATTTACACAAAATTAAAAAATTCAAACAAAATATAAAAATGAAAGCTGACTTTTTGGACCTTTTGGTACCATAATTAATCAGACTGGCTTTGTGTGTGTGTGTGTGTGTCGATAAAAAATTACATTCCTTTCTAATAGCAAATAATAGTACATTAGAGACTTTTTTGGACAGGAATTAATCAAAGACTGGCTTTTATGGGTGTGTGGATATAAAAAGTTATGTTCCTTTTTTTATTGAAAATAAGAGTAAATTTTAGCCTTTTTAAAATATTAATTAATACAAAAACTGTGTTTTGGAATCAAACTCAATTATATTACAATTTCCACAAAATTTAAAAATTCAAATAAAATTTTAAAATGAAAGCTTTGACTTTTTGGGATAGTAATTAATCAGAGACTGGCATTTTTTGTGTGTGTGTTTATATAAAAAGTTATGTTACTTTTTTAATAACAAATAATAGTAAATATAGTGGAAAAGTTACAGTACTTTTCTAATAAAACTGAAAGTAAATTTTAACCTTTTTTGGACTGTAATTGATCAGACACTGCATTTTGGGGGTAAAAATTAGATTGCAATTTACCCACTAAAGTTAATAACTTATAACAAATTATTAAAATGAAAGCCCACTCCGGTGTTTGATTGCCAATTTTCAGAGTTCGAAGCAGTAATATTACTTGTCTCAGACAATTTCTCGCAGATATGTTACTTTTATTGGGATCTTTGAAATAGTACTGTGCTGCACTCAAAAATCCGCTTTGTAAAAGTTACACAATCCTGATGGAATAGTGATGACACTGTTAAAAATGTTAGAAGGTACCAGTAGGTCAGTTTACATGAAAAAAAAGTTGGACCTGAAAACTTCAATTTTTAGACATGATGCAGTCAATGCACCATCACATGATACAGTAATGAAAATAGACAACCCAGCATTATAATAAAGTGCATAACACAAGCAACTATGCCTAACAATGAAGCCATTTTTCTGTGCTTTTAGCATAGAAAGAAGCCAGAGCAGAAGCCAGCAGCCAAGTAAATTAACTCTTTCTATGTTTTGTCATAGAAAAAAGGCTATCTGCTTGGCTGCGGCCACAGAAATGGCATACTTCTTGCAATTTAGCTAGAAATAGTGCCATCAAGCAGCTGACATGATGGAACAGAACACTACCAAAAATTCACATGTTAATGAATGTCAACAAAAAATAACATTAATTTCAACCACGTGTTAATATTTATTTCTCAAACATGTATAGCTTGTTATCCTTAAAAAATATTAACAAATGTATTGTAAATTAAATATTAATTTTAAAAAATGATAAATTCCATTCATAACATAATGTCCAAATTTTAACACGAGGTGAACAGATAATACATGGTTAAAATTAATGTTAATTTTTGTTGATATTCATTAACATGTGACTTTTTTAACATTTCTATTTTGCCACATCATTTTTGGAAATATGATTAACATTTGAAATCTATCATTGTCAAAACAAGATGCATTGGATTATTTTCAAAAATTTTAGGATAATGCCCACCTGAGAGTATGTAATAAAGACCTAATATTACACTTTATGTGCAAATGGAAATCCAATGGCAGTGTCATGTGCAAACATGTTCTAAGGGCCTATTTATTTGGAAAGAAATATGGTTAGATGGGGCCAAAACATAGTTTGTTTGCTAAATCATGTTTCATTTTCTTTACTGCATTTACATTAAAAAAGTTATAAATTACAACCCTTTAGACTTTTCTCTTTATCATTTTAATAATAAAAAATGTAAATATTGAATACGATAACTTAGATTCAGCCATATTGTTTGTACCACGTGTTGGAAGTCCCTGAGCCCCTGAAAATGGATAATTTAAAATAAAATGGGTGGTAAGCTTTCCAGCAGTACCCAATAAATTACCTCATGAAATAAATGGCACCAAACATCATTCAATTAAAGTAGGCATGTTATAACAATATATAAATGGAGTGATTCCTTATTTAGACAATATAGTACTTACTGTGCAATTGAAAGGGCTGAAAATGAGTTATGGAAGTGTACTCAATGCTAAATAAAATGGAAGCTAGATTAAAAGCTGTCAAGTGCATATATATGACAAATAACGATGGAAGATACCCCCAACTCTGAGAAAGTGGGAGCCATAAAAGAAATCATCACTCCAATGTATGTAAAAATTTATAAGCTTTTTTGGAACTGTTGAATTTCTAGGAAAGATTTAACAGGGAAATCATATGTATTAAGACTGTTGTATGAATTATTGCATAAAAGTAAACACAGGAAATGAACTGATGAGCACAAAATGTCAATCCAGAAAGCCAATGATTCATTGACATCAGAGAAACTCTTAGTGCATTATCATAGTTCTCTGGAGGTGACAATTACTATATACATTTGGAATTTATTTTGCACAAATATGGTGAAGGTGAATGTTCAATTACATGCCTACCCAACTTTATCATTGAAAAAATTAGTCAATTAGTTAAGCAAACTCTGGCTATATTTGCCATAAAATTTTTTTATTAAAACATATATGGACATATGGATCATAATCCTAAGTACACATGTTGGATGCAATAGATATCTAAATATTTCTAAAACCACTGAATAGACAGAGATCCTAGATAAAGAAGCTAATGAATCAGATCCAAAATGTCAATTAAGTTTTGTTGCTATGGCAATTTGGAATGTTCATCCACTTATCAATCTGTAATGGCTGTACTCTGATGATTAATCAAGTACTCATACCAGCAAAATAACAAAAAAAGCATTAAAGTTGTTATATAACAGACATCCTGAAATAGTACAGATGATGGTGGTCACACATTCGTATGGGTGATAACCTAAAATAAATGGTGAAATTGCATAATTTACAGAGGAAAGTTTACAAACCATAGATTGGGGACAAGAAACTTGGACTGTATCCATATAGATTATGGCAGGACTTTTAAACAAACATCTAATATTGATAATAGTAAATTTATATAGCAGATAGGTAAAGTATAAGCTCGTCAAAACTACAAGTAATAAATTTACTATAAAAGTCATATAGAAAGTATTTATCATTCATGGATATTCTGAGATCCTGATATCATATAATGGGACAAAGTTCACTTAAACACGCTTTGAAATCTGCCTTGAGAAAAGTAATAGATATGAATATGGAAGAAGCATTGATAGAAATCATTATTTTATCAGCATTTAGTCCCTAGTGCAACAAATCAAAAAAACACCTGCAAAGTTTATGCTTAGTCAAAATAGGCATACTCATTTATCTACGCTTTTACCTGTAAAAAAAAAATTAAAAAGGCACTTCTAGGGAACAAACATAAAATGTAAACTTCACAAAATTTAAAATTGGGGGAGCTATATGGGCTGGGGAAAATTAAAAAAAAATGGGTACCTAGCATCATCATTGAAAAAGAATCTGAAGTCATGTGAGTAGTTAAATTTGAAAATGGATTGCATTTCAGAAGAGACACAAATTATTTATGTGAGCAATTCTCTGATAGGTTGATCATAATAAATAAAAAACCTGTAGCAACCAATCCTAACTCAGAATTTTAGGAGAATGATGAACATAAAAGTTTTTATTGAGCACAATGATGTATTGCCTGTTGAACAGAAAACAGGAAATGAAGTTAAGCTGGATCAAAGATAATCACTTATCTAGGTCTGAAGAATCAATAGATGTAAGTCAGGAATAAGTATTTAAAATTGTGTCTAAATAAAGTTTTAATTAAACTATGTACATTTTACTGACAGTACTGGTATATTTTTATCCAGACAGATGACTAGAAAAACATACTATAAAAAGGAATTTAAAAATAAATTATGTAAATTAGCATAACTAATAAAAATAGTCAGAGATTCTTAGCTCTCAGCACTCAGTTACAATCAAGAGGAGAAAACGGCTGCTGAGAATAAGACAATGCACATTTGAAAAGGACAAAAGATAATGCTGAACAAAGGTAATTTTAGTTAATTGCTTACTGATAAATTTCATACAGAAAGAAATTTGCATATACTTTAATTAGAAAAGTAAACAAATCATTAGAAGATTAATGATCGGTAAAATTATGTGGCAGTGTATGAAATAAGATATTTTCACTCATTAAATATACTCTATTGAAATTTCCAAAAGTTAAAGGGATTATTGATAGTAATTTTATTGTATTTGTCATATATTAAAATAATGCCTTTGTAAAAAACAAATAAACCGACTGAGATATATTATAGTTTTATATTTATTTATTTTTGCTGACTTCATTCATTAAGCATCATCATCTACTCACCAACGCATGTGAATGTCACAAATCACATGAATGTCTTAACCAAACATAAGCATACATAACAAAGTGTTATCATAAACCAAAGCTTACCTTAAAAGGCAGCAAGAGATGTTCTTATTTAAGAACTATGCATCCGTTATTAGCCATTAATTATTATTATGTAGTATTTTGTATCTAAAATACAGAATGGAATTGTTTTATTTCCATAAAACTGATTTTAAATAGTCTTCTTTTTCGGAAGCAATTTTAGACGGTTTCTTTTATAAATTAATGTAAATAAAACATTTTTAGAGTAAAACTTTTAATTGAAATAACATACACATTTTGTTATCTATTCCAAATTGAAAAACTACACACGTTAGTTTTTTCATTTCTTATATTATTTTTAAAAGGAATTGTCTTCATTTTCAATATTATTTTATTGGCCAAATTAATTTCCATTCCAATGTATAAATGTGGTCAAAGATATTATTACATGATTACTATGTCAGGTGTGATAGCTTATCAGCATTTGAATTAGACCTATTTGATATAAATAAGTTACAAACAGTTTCAAATAAATGTTAACTATATTTGAAACACAGTGGCTATGAAGCAAAGGTATGGGGTGACATTTAATGATGGGAAAGCAGTTTATAATCAAATTAAAGAGATATTCATTATAAATTATTGATTAGAGACATATTTATAAACATTATTTATTTTACTATTACTGCTTATCAGTTACACTTACAAATACTTACATATATAAGAAAATTGTATTTCATGTAGTTGAGAATTTAAATCACAAGGTACAAACTAATATACTTATTAACTTGTTAAAAGTTACTCAAATAAATAATCAAAATTGCATGGAAGCACTAAGATACAATTTGTAGAACATGGCTACCAGCAAAAAACAAGTGTGAAACTTTAAGCTTAACATCTTCAATTTTACTAATTCTCTTATCACGATCTCTGTGTTCCACATATATATTCCATACTGAGGGGTTACTATTATCAAATTCACACAAGGTATGAGTGGGCACTGCCATTTTTCTTCACTATTTCCACAGAAATGTACAATTCTTTAACTTAATATTTCATGCAAATTCTTCTTAAAACCTGTTGTCTGTGCCGTCTGCCATGGCCATGACAATTGTTGTCATGTAGACAAAAATAAACAATACACACACAACTTGAATATATATCAGTAAGTTTATTTATGTTTTCTGAACTATTAATTTAACAATATAACAAGTACAAATTAAATTACTGTCAATAATTTATCCTGCTTACTTTTGGGACTGCCAATAATTACACAGTGCATTATTCTTCAAATAGTTTGTTTACTCATCTAATTAAAGTCTATCTAAATTTCTTTCCATCTGAATTTTAACAGTAAGTAATTTACTAAAACTAACTTTGTTAACATTATCTTTTCTCACTTTCAGAAAAAGCATTTATTTAATTTTGGCAGCCTTTTTTTCCTCTTGACAGTAAGTGACTGTTGTGCATTAAAGTTCTTTTTATAATATGTTTTGTCTAGAGTAATCATTCTGGGGGAAAACTGTCAGTACAATTACTGGGTACCTAACTAGTGAAATCAAGTAGATAGTTGGGCAAAACAGCATATTCCAGTAAAATCCTAAGCTATCAATCACACTTATACCTCTATCATAAATTAGATAGTAAGTTTAATTCTACATGACTCCAATTTTGGAGGATGGTAAATGAGTTTCATAGTGACAAAACAATGCTGATGTGCACTGACAAAACTGAATACCAAAGATTGTTGAAACCATTTCTGGTTATGCTATTATCTGTAAGTTTTGCACTGCTTTTCTACAACCTATTCTTTAAAAAAAAAAAATTACATTAAGTGGTCACCTGACACATGTTATGAGCATGTTAATGATAAAATAGCATTAAAAATATATATACTCCAATTATTTCCTTTCTTTTTTTTTAAAATAGTAATTATTAACATAGATAAATTATGGTCAAGTATTATCAATCTTCCAATGGCTTTTTTTTTGTTCTTATTAAAAGCAACTCAAAAGAATGAATATATAGCTTAAAAATTCTTGACTAATACTAAACAAAAAAAAAATTGTTAATGAATACCAAGTACAGAAGGAAAAAACTACTAATAGCACAAAGAAGAAAATTATATAAAAATTAGAAGTATAATAAGTATACACATGAACATTATAAAAACAATGAGAAAGTAAGATAAAAGGTTTAGGCATTAAAAGCAGGAGGTATTACCAAGCAAATTCAGAAGAACGGTGTAATTTCCAGTATACACAGAAATGTCAAAGATCAAAAACTGAATGATAATAAAAAAAAGTTGAGCATACAAATAAAATGAATTTTTGATTAGTCAAACCATCTAACCTGAATGTTAGAACAATATTCACTTGAAGATTGAATTTCAGACATTTGTATCAATGATAAAGGCAAAAAAAGAGCTTTGACTCACAGCAATAATTACAGATGAAATATTGGATAATCTAACCACTTTAATGTGAAGAGAAAAGTTAAAAAAAGCCAATATATTTATTTAGTGATTTTCATGGGCAAACTACACATTAAGACATAATTTATAACACAGTAGATAAAAAAATCATAGAAATATCTAAAATAACTGCTGGAATCCAATTTCTGGTTGAATATTAAAAGCAAAGATAATTGTGATCTTAATTTTTTGAAAGACTCCATAAATAAAAATAATTACCATTGTTAGCTCAGATGTTTTGAATATCATACTGTTCCAACATTTAATGGCTTTTACTCTAACCGTGGAAAAGAGATAATAACAAGAATAATAGTTAAATATCATCTCTCAGTTTTGAGGATATTTTGGGATTACGGTTGTTGTGACGTAATCGTTTGTCCATAATTATTCTAAAACTTTATGATTGTTACTTTTTAGCAAACTTTATACTTAAATAATTAGTTTTTAATTTGAAAAATAAAAAGGATTATGAATACGTACATTGCAAATATATTTGGACGAATCACTTTAGGAAATGTTATATCTAAAAATGAGTTTTTGAATTAAAGTTAATTTTAAAAATTTATTATGATTACGATATAAATAAAATATTTGGGGAATAAAAAAATTAATAAGCAAGAGCAATTTTCGATATTGTTTATTTAATTCAAATCTTTTATTTACATCGTATTCATATTTTTTTTTAATTAACGTGAATTCAAAAACTCATTTTTTAAACATAACGTTTGCTAATGGCGCTGCTGGAACGTAATCGCACGGGCATAATAATTCTAACTTTGTGAATTATTCGTACATTTTAGATTTATTTTTTTAAAAGATTGTAATTTATTCGATAAATTACTACAGGTAAATTAATTTTGACAAGAGATGCGTGTACCCACGCCATCTATTGAAGGCATGCCATTGCTACGAACTCATCAGTTATTATTACTTAAACTAGTTTAATTAGAACATTTAAATATTTGCTCACAAAAAGCAATATAGTTAATTCAATTATGCATTCTCTTATGCAATATTAACTTACATATTTAAATGTCCAAATTACACAAATATTAATGCGTGAAATACATTACCTACAAACTCACCTTTTTACATGAGAACGAGGGCAGTTCCTGTTTTTATCTCAAGATTCTTTTTTGGACCGCCATCTACTGGGATTATATAATTTTCAAACAAATAAAAGTTTTCCTGAAGGTTTATGATGATAGTATTTTAGTTGTATTTATAAATACAGTTTCCATCATCTAATATTAAGTATTGAATGTCTTAGAAAAATGTAATTTTATTTAAATTTTCTAATTACATTCAACTATTAGTAGTAGCAGACAGATAATTTTTCATATTAATTTTTATGACGTGAGAGTAAATGAAATATTAGAGATGCGCTGACAAGAAAGAATGATTCATGCATTGAAAAAGTAAAAAAATATTAATTTTAATTGTCCAATAAACGAACTGTTGTGCTTAAAATTAGCGTATTTGTGTACTATTTAACATTTTTATTGATTTAACAAATTTATGTATTAACGTCATCTACATGTAATGA
>JAQFVV010017620.1:0-27058 GCA_028023455.1 Epiperipatus broadwayi
TTGATTGCAACAGTGAGATTAGGAGATATAAAGTTCTGAAGAAGATTGCTAGGGTGATTGAAACTGTTAACTGAAAGAAAGGGTGGATAATAAAACATTGTAAAAGTAATAAACTGTGTCATCAATTGATTATTATATGCTTTTTTATTTATTATGTTCAACCTATCAGAGAATTGCTAACATAAATGATTTGTTCTCTTTCTGACATGCAATCTATTTTCAAATTTAACTACTCACATGGCTTCAGATTCTTTTTCAATGATGGTGCCAGGTATCCATTTTTAAAAAAAGTTTTCTCCAGAACTATATAGCTTCCCCAACTCTAAATTCTGTGAAGTTTGCATTTTATGTTTGTTCCTTAAAAGTACATTTTATCATTTTACAAGTAAAAGCTTAGATAAATGAATATGCCATTTTCTTATCTCATTTTTTTCTAACTTCATGGAACAAAGGCATGCAACATCTGAGTTTTTTTGGTAAGAAAAAATCCGATTAATTGTAAAGTTAATATGCTTTAATTGATATGGTTATGGGCATATATTGTAATAAAATTAGTGTTTTAGAAGTTATAAGCTTTTAGTATTTCAAAATTATAAACATTGTTTGATCAATTTTACATGTATTTCAGCATGTAGGTATATTTTGTAATAGTTTGTAAGTTTTTAGTATTTCAAAATTATAAGCTTGGTTTTATCAGACTTCTGCATTTTTGAATAATATTTTGTAGTGTCAAAAATATCCTTCTCTTCCCCACATATTTTGGCATTTTGCAGCATCATTATTGTAATAAAATTCATATTTTAGAAGTTATAAGCTTTTCGTATTTAGACTGCACTCACCACAATTTTGAATTCTAACAACCACCCAAAACCACAACTGACACATCCAAGCAATCCATTATGGATTATTCTATGTCATTTATTGCTTGGGGGTGTTAGTGATGGTTTTGGTCAGTCCTTACAATTTAAAATGGCAGTGGGCACACTCTAAATGAGGACCTTATTTATATCATCATCATCAACCATTATCAATCCACTGCAGGATGTAGGTCTCTACAAGTTTAATCCATCTTCTCTGATCTTTAGCTTCTCTTTTCCACAACACCCCTGCACATTTTCTTATTTCATCCATCCATCTCACATGTGGTCTCTTTCTGGGTCTTTTACAATCTCTTGGAATCCAGTTTAAAATTTCAATTGTCCATCTATTATCATTTCTTCTAGCAATATGTCCAGCCCAACTCCATTTCAATCTTTTAATTTTTTCAATAAGGTCAGTAACACCTGTTTGTTGTCTTACCCATACATTGCATTTTCGATCTCTTCTTGTTACTCCCAACATACATCTCTCCATACTCCTTTGAGTGGTCTGAAGTCTCTGTATTGCTCTTCTATTAAGTGTCCAAATCTCAGATCCATAAGTAAAAACTGGTAAAACACATTTGTTAAAAACCATTCTTTTCAAACACATAGGCATATTTCCTTTTAGTATCAAGTTATTTCTACCAAAAGCACTCCAACCAAGTTTAATTCTATGATTAATTTCCTCCATTATGTTTCCATCTGTATTAATAATCTGACCAAGGTATTTGTAACTGTTAACTTCTTCTAATTCTTCATAATCAATCTTTATTTTCATATTTTGAGCAAATCGATTAAACATTACTTTAGTCTTTTTAACATTTATCTTTAGTCCTACTTTTCTACTTTCATCTGCTAACTCCTGCAACATTTCCTGCAGCTCTGAAGCATTATTTGCAAAAACAACTACATCATCTGCGAAATCTAAATGACTTAAATACTCTCCATTTACTTTCACTCCTTTAGTTTTCCATTTTAATCCACAAAATACTTCTTGCAGCACTGCTGTAAGAGTTTTGGAGATATGGAGTCATCTTGTTTTACACCTTTCTCAATGTTGATTTTTCCAGTATCATTATGTAATCTAATTGTTGCTGTTGCATTTTTATAAATATTCTTTAAAATATGACAATATCCTGGATCTATACCTTGATGATCCAATGCTTTAATCACTGAAGAAATGTGTATAGAATCGAATGCCTTTTCATAATCTACAAATCCAAAACATAATGACAACTCATATTCATTTGTCCTTTCTATGACTTCTCTCAATACCTGGATATGATCTATTGTACTAAAACCACTTTTAAATCCAGCTTGTTCTCTTGGTTGGTGGAAATCCAAAGTTCTCTGTAGACGAGTTGTAATTATCTTGGTAAAAATTTTATATAAAACTGATAAAAGGCTGATAGGTCTGTAATTTCTAATATCTTCTTTATCCCCTTTTTTAAATATTAATATTATTACTGCGTTCTTCCAATCTTCCGGTACATCTTTATCATTTAGACATTTGGTATATAACTTTGCTAAAATTGTTTCTATTTCTTCACCTGCTTCTTTTAATATATCAATTATAATTCCATCATTTCCTGCAGCCTTTCCTTTCTTCATACACTTAATTGCATGTCTCACTTCTTCATTTAAAATTCTGGGCAATTTGGAAGATGTAATAGATATAGGAGGTACTTGTTCTTTATTACTATATAATTCTTGATAAAAATCTTCTACCAATTTTATGATGTCATCTCTCTTTTTAGTAATAATTCCATCATTTTTTCTTATTGCAGATATAAATTTCCTACCAATACCAAAATGTTGTTTAACATTTTTGAGACTTTTATTTTCTTCTACAGCTTTCCTTGCTATTTCACAGTTATACTTTCTTATATCATTTTCAACTCTTTTCCGTACCATTTTACAAAATTCGAGATATTCAATTCTTTTTAATACATCATTTTTGTATATCTTCATATTCCTTCTTTTCTTCATAAATTCTTTAGTCTCAGTAGAAATTTTATTAGTCAATTGCTGCTTTTTTCTACCAGCTATGTTTGTTGCAGTTTTTAAAAGTGTATCAGTTATTTTCATATTAATTTCATTCAAATCTGAATCATGTTCAAAATCTCCTAACACTTGAAACCTATTTGTAAGTTCTAATTTAAATTCATTAGAATGTTTCTGAAGATTAGGAATATCAACTGTAAATAATGTTTTTCTTAATAATTTTGGTCTCTCTAGTTTTACATTAACACATAACTTACACCTTACTAATCGATACCTTTATTTTTATCTCCACTTTTCTACTTTCATCATATAATACTTGTAACATTTCCTGAAGGTCTGAAGCATTATTTGCAAAATCAGTCACATCGTATCCAAAATGTTCATAACTTAAATAACTTCTACATTTTTATTCCCTTAACTTTTTATTTTTTACTCCATAAAATAATTGTGAACAAAAAAAGTTTTTGAAATATGGAATCATCTTATATACCTTCTTCAATATCAAATTTTTTAATGTCATCAAATAATAAAATCACTGTTGTTGCATTTTGATAAATATTCTTCAGAATATAATAATTTTTTCCCTGTTTCTTGATAATTCAAAGTTTTAATACTGATGTATAAAATGAAGTGCATTTATATTATATAGAAATCAATTTTTATTAACTATAAATCAAAAACATAATGACAACTCCTTGGTTCTGGTTTTTTTACACTGTTGAAACTTTTTAAATCTACTTTTTTCTTGTGCTTGTTTTAAAGTCAATGTTCACTTTAGAGTAATTGTAATTATCTTGGTAAAGATGTAGTATAGAACTGATTAAAAGTTGATATGCTTTTTCTTCTTTCATCTTTCTTAATTGGTAATTAGTACATTTATGTAGTCATTTTGTATGTCTTTATCATTTAGACATTTAATAATAAAATTTGTCAAAAAAAATATTTCTTTCATTACTTCTTTTAAAATATCAAAAATAATTGCATGATTTTCTGGAACTTTTTCTTAATACATTTATTTGATATTTACGTATTAGTCCTGCAACACATCTTAGACCTGCTGCAACTTTTCAACTACACAATTTTTTATATAAATATTTAATCTTGTGATCTGATGAAATAATGTGTACATTTGGATTTTGTACAAATTTAAAATGATAAATTTGTCAAAATGAACCCAATGTACATGATATTTTTGCAAGATTCACAATGTTATTGGCAGGCTAAATACATATGTGAAAATGCTTATCATGTCTAATACATGTTTCAGGACTAATACATAATAGAAATTGCATTGGATTAAGTCTATCAATACTAAAAAACATTAATTTCTTACAATACTAGAAATATTAATTTCACACAAAAACTATATAATCTGGTATGGAATATTAATTTCTAGCAATATTAAAAATATGAATTTCACTCAAATTAATGTTATAAAGTAGATTTTTAACACTACTAAAAATATGAGTTTCACACAAAAAATATAAAATATGATGCTGAATATTAATTTGTAACAATACTAAAAATATGAATTTCACCAAATAATTGACCTTAAAAATTACATTTTTAAGAACAGTAAAAATTTTGATTTGCCATACAAAAATATATAATTTCCAAATATTAAATACAGACAAAACAATCACTAAATTACAAAAATATTCTGAAATATTACCAAAAATCCTAAAATATACACATACGGTCACTTTCCATGTAATATATAACAGGAATTGTCACAATGAAACAATCAATTTCTCTGTTCTACTTTATTTTAAGTGGATCAACTTTTTTGGCCAAAATGGTGACTTAAAGTAATTTACTCTCCAAAATGGACATTTACTTAACGTGTGTTTGTGCATTTTTAACAATACTAAAAATACAACTTTATGATAAAAATATAAAATCTGATTCTGAGTATTAATTTCTCACAATACTAAAAATATGAATTTCACCAAAAAATTGATCTTAAAAAGTACATTTTTAACAACAGTAAAAATATTAATTTGCCATACAAAAATATGATGTTCCATTATGCAATTTCCAAATGTTTCTTAAATAGAGATAAAAGAATCACTAAATTACAAAAATACTTTAAAAAATACACAAATTATACCTACCATGTGATATATAACAGGAATTGTTGTGATGAAACACTCATTTTGTCTGTTCTGTATTTTAAGTGGATCATTTTTTTGGCCCAGAATGGAGACTTAAAGTAAAAATTTTACTTCCTTCTCCAAAATGGACATTTACTTAACGTGATTGGGCAATATATGGCCTAAACAGAATTTTTCCCAGAAATGGTAATAAATAAATTTATTTTTTAAAAACAAACAAAAAAATAAATAAAGCAATATAAATTAGAACACTTATTATTTGTCAGGATAAAACAATCAATTTGTCTATTCTACTTTATTTTAAGTAGATAAATTTTCCCCCCAAAATGGAGGTTAAAAATACAATATTTATTTTTCCCAAAATGCACATTTATTTTGTGGTTCACACAAAAATGATCGTAATCAGCACTTTGTAATCCAGCTCTTTTGTAAGCCTTCCAACAGTTGGCATAAATTCTCAATTCCTCTTCCACATTTTGTTTGATACCTTCCATAAGAGTTGCTGCTGTTGTATCATTAATTGTCATGATAAAACACTTGCTGAGTAAAAATCATAGAATCAAAACTATGAATAGAAATGAAAATTAAAAAATGCAAGGGACAGCATTAAAAATCTTGCCAGAACACAATCTTGTCAATAATTGAATATGTAAAATTATCACACACACAAAAAAAAACATTGGACATGATCACATGACATAGCTGGATTTATTTGACATGATTGCAAGGTTACACATTTATTGTAGACATGAAACGGTGTACCATCTATGTTACAGGACTAATATGTAAGTGCTATTTATTTGCATGTTTAAAGTACTTGACAATTCAAAAAATGTAGGGGTTTTTGTCTTATTGTATTTTTAATAACACTTCTTTCTGTATCTCTTTTACAAATTTTTTGATATTTTTTTTTGTAATAATAATCCATTTATTTTTGTTATTGAAATAATTTTTTTCTATTATTCAGGTGTTTTATATTTTTGGAATTATTTTTTTCTATAACGTTTAACTCAGTATTATATCTTTTCATATCAGTATTAATTCTTTGGTTATATCATTTTATAAAACTCCAAATATTCATTTTTTTAATAGTTTATTTTTAAAATCTTTCCTGTTGCTTTATTTATTTTGCATTGTCTTACTGTCCCATGCTATTGGTAAATTGCTTTTTTATATACACCATCTGTGTTGCAGATCTTTATTGTTTTCAGTCCAATATGAGTCTGACAATATTTTGAATTGATTTCGAAGTTCAATTTAAAATAGCTGCAAGGTTTCTGATAGTTAGGAATATCATCTATTTTTAATAGTTTTCATCTGCCTGGTCTGCATTGACCTATAAAAATCTCACTAATTGACAATTATTTTCTGTGTTAAATCTATTGAGAATATTGTTAAATTAAAATATGTATTTGTGTTTGTTCAGAATATGATCCAATTCAGCTATACCTTCATTTGTATATTTTCATGCCCATTTTCTTTTAGCATTTTTTTTAAAGAATTCGTAAACTAAAGTTTTCCTTTCAACTCTATCTTCTTTCATTCTTGTCATTATAATTAAATTTATTTTCAGCATAATCATCATTCTTTTGTTTACTAATTGAAGCAATAATGTTCCTCATAACAATTTTAAAATGTTTTTTCTGGTCAAAAGCATTTTATTCATGTATATAAAAATCCTCTGCTTTGTCATCACAATGAGAACTTATTGGGATATAAAGTTGAATTGATTGCATTTGGTATTTTCCATTAATTTGAATAATTAATCTAGTCTTTGAACTTGATAGATTATCAATCTTCACAATGTTATTTTTCCACTGTTTATTTATAGTAATTTTATTTGTAGTTTTAGTATTTATGCCTTAGTACTAAAGTACATGTCAACTTTTTAGTCAATTGATTAATCTTCTAACATTATAATATTCAACAAAGGTCCTATTTACAATTAGATAGTTTTTCCAATTTATTCAAGTGATTGCAGTTGTAGATATCTAAATTAAAGATTGTCATTGAGTTTTATCTTAGATTTTTCATTTGCATTCATAGCATTCAGCTGCTGTCATGGAGTGATAATTTTACAGTGTCTTGGGACTAAAGATTACAATTTACTTTTGTTTATCATGATTATATGTATCTAAAAAAAGATAATCCACATCCACTTTTTATCTAGATTACAAGACATTTCAACAGATTTTTCAGTTCTGAAAAGAAAGGCCCATAAGTAAAGCCAATAAATTTATCATGATAACTTATGCATATTTCTGAATGGCATGTGTTTGTTTTCCATATGAATATCATATAATAATAACATTTACAATGACAGGAACATAAGGAATGCAAACAAGGCAAAACTCTCTATACAGTAGTGCCACCCTGTGCTAAACAGAATAATCAATAAATGCTTAAAGGCTTGTGCATAAAATCCCTATTTAATGCCTACATATACAATATCCCCAGACTAGTTTGTGGCATGTGGCCTTCGTCAGTGAGAAGCTTTGGATCTGAGAGCCCTGCATGTGATGCTTAATAGTTTAACATAAGGAATAGTCATAAATAAGTTCTTTTTTCATACTTCAAAAAAGAAATCTAAGATATTTCTAATTAAATACAATTTATCAACTATATTTTGAACTTTTTTTAGCAAAAACCTTTTATTGTACATATATGCAAACACAATCTTATATCAGAACTATGATTTAATGAACAAAGTAAAATAGATAACTATAAATAATACCATAAAAATGCAAACTAAAAAATATATATTAATGAAAAAAGTATATAAAATGCTATAATACAAATTTATAAGAGAGAGTTATATAATAATAAAAGTTAAATTGTATAATATATATATATGTAATGGATGGAAGATTTTGGATTCGCATATACTGACCATGAGGGCGCCAGTAGTCCGAAAATTGGAACTAGACATTTATTTTAAGTGTGGACAGGATATGCGAACCTGAATGCGCGGAACTAAACTCAGGGAGAAACAAGAGATCTTATGGATTGTTTAGACAATTGAGAAATACAAGTACCAAGACAAACGTCAGCCAAATAAATTTAGAATTTGAAAATTTTATTTAATATTTAAATAATTCAAAAAAAAGAAATCCAGCCATGAATACAAAAGTGGCTTAGATTTGAATACGCCTATTCATCAGAGAGTGCACATGAGTACGGCAAACATTTAAAATCAAATGCTTTGGCTGCAAAATTCTCCCACCCAAAAATAAAAGAAATGAATAGGATAATATCTTCCTGCTGGCGATATATAAAATTACAACAACAACAAAAAAAACAGCAACATCTATTTTCCTGATTCAGAGATATGAATAACAATTACGGTCTTGTAGGAAATCAACAAAACCAGCGCGAATGATCGATCAGTAGCATTCTAACTACTGACGTTATAATGCCACTGAACTGCTGCATGTAATACTACTTTTAAAGTAAACGGGGTTAATTTCACATACAAGACAGCAAAAGTATTTGATTACGATCTTATGTAATCTAGTAAGAAATCTTTACTTTCAGAAAACAGAACAATAAAGTCGGAAAAACCACGAGCTAGAAGAATTACGGTTTGCACAAAGCGCAAATTAAATGTATTTAAATTTCATTATTTTATAACAACAACTAAGGGCAGGTGAGTAAATAAAAAAAATTATGAAAACTGCCAAAGCATTTAGCCATATTTAGTGAAACAATTAGACATATTAAATTATACCCTCACAACACACTCTCTGATAATTAAACTAGAAAGGAAATTTGGACTCTTCAAACTAAGATCCCAATGCCTATGATAAATACAATGAAAGCAAACAGAATACATACTCCACATATTTTAAATTTAATAAACAAGTAATATAATAAAATGAGTGACTTTTAGGATTAAACTGAGACTAAAATTCGAACCTGGAAAGAAAAGAAACTAGTTATCTCAAGTTATAAGTTCAAATTTTTAGCCGATATCTTCCAGTGGCATATACATAGCATTTATTCCATGGCGAACTTCGGCAAAGACTTTAGGTTTCAATTTTTATTTAGAAGGCAGGAGACAATGCTGGCTCAGTTTCCATATATATTTTAAGACATGTTTAGCAGGATGATTTGACTTCGAGATCCGTCTTGAGTTGATCTAGCCAGACATGGCGAATATTCTATTGGAACAGTTTTTCCTTGAATATAGTTTTTTCATTGAAGTCATTATGACCACACGGCAATTCCAGTCTTTAAATTGGTCTACAAAAGTGGCCTCCAAACTAACTAGCAGCATGCATAATCCTAGCTGGAGAGCTCCTTAGTCTCTAATCTCCGGTCTCTTTATAAAAAAAAGCTATCTTTTCAAAACATTTTTTTTTGTAATTAGTGGTTTTTCAACAGGGCAACCTTATCTCAGTCTTATTCCTTATTAAAGATTTTTCTCAGGGTTAATTTTATTTTTAATTAATTAATATTTAAAAACAAGTCTCAGCATAAAAAAAAAAATAGAAATTAATTATAATTAGAACAACAAGGCGATTAAAAGTTTGTTTGCCATTAATCACTTTAAAAAACAAAACAAATGGAAATGACCTAATTTTAAAGAATTAAGTATGTGTGTCTTTACACATACTCTTTATAAACAAACTTTTACATAGCTTTTTCAAGTTTAGTAAAACCAAAAGTTGGTTTTATTATCATTATTATTATTTTTTAAATGACTTTTGACAGAGATAAACTATCCGGCTCAATATATATATATATAGTTTGTAGTGATTATAGATATAGTTTAAATAATATATAATAGAGAAAGCTAGGGTGAAAGATAATTTAAAAAATAAATATATTTTTTTAAATAAAGTAAAAGTGGGTAAGTTAAAAGATTATAATATTTATAGTTTTCAGATATTTAAAAAAAGATGAATATAAAATATTAATAACAGAAGAATGAATAAGAAATTAATGGATATATTATATAAAAATTAAAAAGAATATTAATAAATGAATTAAGGTTGAACTGAGAATTATATAAAAATAAAATTATTAAGGTGGAGCTAATAAAACAAGTTTAAGTTTATAAGGAATAAAAGTAATTAATTAGGAGATTAAAATGAAAAATTTATTTAAATTAATAGTTCATGAATATTTATATATAGATTGGAACACACATGTTGATATTTTGTATTTATATTGTATATATTATTTTATATTAACTGGATTATTTTATTTGGGTTTGATTATATTTTTTTAGTTTTAGTATGTTTTGTTATATTTTATGTTGTTTTTTTATTAGTCTATTAATTTTGTTGTTTACAATATTTATGGAAGTATTTATATAGTTATCTATTTCATTTTGTTGATTATATCATAGCTCTGAAGAAGATTGTAGGACAGTCAAAACATAAGATTCTATATGCATATATGTTCAATAAAAGGTTTTTGCTAAAAGTGTTTAAAGTAGAGTGGATAAATTGCATTTATATGAGATATTACAGCAAAATAAAGGAAGTAAATTTGGTTATATTTCCAATTAACAAAAACTTCTTGCTGCTTATATATTTGAATTAATATCCTAAACATACAAAATTTTTTAATCTATTTCACTGAATTAGATTGCTTCAAACAGGAATCAATGATTATGTTCAATTAACAGAAACTTCTTATTGTTTGCATATTTGATTTAATGTCTAATCTTAGAGAAAATTTTAATCCGTTCTATTAATCAGATTTATAGTTACTTTTTTATTTTTGATGCAGACATGAGAGTTATTATGGATAGTGTGTGATTTATTTAGACGGAATAAGAAGATCAACAATATATAACATCTTTCTGGCATGATTTTTCATATTTCTAGATAATATAAGTATAATTATAGGGGATCTGAACACAGACTTTCAAGCTCACATCAGTTATTCATGCTATCTCATACAACCGATACACATAACCACACACATATGAAAAAGATAATCTTCAATATATGTATTTCATGATGAACTAGCACTCATCAATTAATTCAGATCATCTCCCATATATATATATTGTAAGGTTTAATATGGGACATTCGAAACACCGGTCTCTTAGGCAGAGAAGAACATACTCGGAAAGTAAGTATGCCCAAACGATAGCTATAAAATATATAACTAGCATTACATTTTCAGGACATAACTTCTTCTTGACTGTTGAGTTCAACACCAAGTTCAAACCACTTTTTTGTTTTGTGTAAACACGGGTGCCAGCAATCTATTCAAAAGAATAAACAACACACTTTGAACAATGGCCACTAACTCAACGCCTAAGTTATACCCATAGACTAGCTCAGTTATTTGTAATCACTAACAGATTATACATAATTAATGGTGAAAAGAATTGATAAAAGATTAGCAAAAGGAATTGATAAAAAGAATTGACTGACAAATAAAGTTTAATTTTAAAGACAATTTATTAACTAACATTTACTAATTTTAAACATTTTATAAATCTAATATAATACACACACATTTTAAATTAACACCCTATAACATATATCTTATGAGAAAGCACAAATAATATTTGACGTCTGTAAAATCATATAGCATTCACAAACATGCACATCAATAGTTCATTTTATGCATGCTTATAGAGTTCAAATTACTTGTCTCTGGAGGCTTTATGAATTAATGCAATGGCTATTATAGAAATAAGAATATGAAATATTTTTACCTAGGATTTTGAATGTAGATTTAGAACTTTGTTTTCTTCTTGTTTGCTGCTTCCATTATGAATATTTCCAGCCGGCTGAGATGTTTCCTTGATGAGTTTCCTTATTATTCATGATTATTATTATTGGAGACAATTAGATACTGACGGAGATTCTTCAAGTAGTTACGCTGACATTATTTCATGGGCAGATCTTGCTGTTTTCATCGGACTTCAGGCTGGAGAGACATCTGTTCCCAAAAGCTGCTCAGCACTGCATTTTTGTTTCTGGATACATAATAAACTGAACTGTTATCTGAATTGAAACAATTACTCGACTGAATGATTGTCCTCTCTTGACTTAACTGACTCAGTTGATTGTCCGATAAAAAAAGGTCTATTTATACCTCTAGCATGTTGTCGAAGTTTCTTTTAATATCCTCCAGCAATACCTGTTGTCGAAGTTCCTTTGATAATCCTTTGACAATGTGTTTTGGAAGATCGTTTAATTAGTAATAGCCATGCTAACATGTTGTTTTATATAATTTTAATTAGTAGCTAATCCTTTGGAGACAAGCTTTTTAATCCTGTTGTTTTATATTTTAGTTAATAGCCATTGCTGTGTTTTTTTAATGATAATCTTTTATTTCATTTTAATATTTATTATGCATACATTTTTATTTATTTACAATCGCACATATATAGGCACATATATAACTAGTTTTAAGATTACTTTTCTTTAATTCGAATGAAAAGAGATTTGTATTTTTTTAAACTTTAAATTATATTTCAATTAACAATAATAAACTCTACTTCCTCTTTTAGTTTAACTTTTCTAACCAAAACTTCCCCTCCCACTTTTAATCAATTATTTTGTAACTTTTATTTCAAACTCTAATGATTATCTTTTTCGAAAACAAACTGTAATAAACTCTTAAACTTTTAAATATGTTTTCTTTTACGAAAGATTATTTTAATATTTTTTTTAGGTAAAATTATTGTGCCAATTTCAATGTTGATACAATATATATATATATGTCACATCTGGACATGATCCTCAACCAGGATCATATATCCAGATGTGATAATCTCTACCAGTGCAAAATTAGAGAAGCCATTGAGATACTTAAAAGGCCAGGTTGTATCAATAAGCAAGATGATACATGCAAATTTGCTCCTATTTGGAAAGATTTTTTAAAAAGCATTCTTAATTTAGCATTTTTGCTATTAGTGGAACTTTAACTTTTTTTTCAAATCAGTGATTGTAGCATCTCTACAACCATTTTTTATCTTTCATCACCCAGTAGATGACTTGTGTAATCAAGTTGAAATGTTGGTATATCAATATTTAAAATATTTTCACACAGATGAACCTGTAAAATATGTCTTGTATATGCAACCCATGAAAATCTTCATATCAACATATATATATAATCAGTGCTTGGTTTTTATTAAGATAGCATTTCTTCAAATTTTAATGGACAGACTTCAATCTACTCCACCCTCTAACTCTTCAGCCATTCATACCATTGAAAATCTGCTGATAGAAATCCCATATAAATTATTGATGCCAATATTGTACTGCCCATTTTGATAAAATAACTGACTTTTCATTTATAAGACCTTATCCATTTAAATATACAAAAGAAGAATGGGCAGGATACAGGCTGAATTTAATATTTTAATACACATTTGCTTTATATACTTTGAGATTAGTTGTAATTATATGGAATTTGAACAGATTTTCAAGCTCCTTCCGCAATCCATTCTATGTCACGACCAATACATATGACCACACACATGTGTGAAAAACATAAATGATTTTGAATATACATATGTGGAAAATGATGATCTGAACCAACTAATGAGTGCTGGTTCAGCATGAAATATGTATATTTGAAACCATTTATCTTTTTTTACATGTGTGTGATCAGTATATTGGTTGTGTGAAATAGAATGGATAGCTGATGGAAGGTTAAAAGACTTTTCAAGTTCCCTTAATTCTAACTAATCTCAAAGTATATAAAGAATATTTGTATTCAAATATTACAGATTCAGGCTCTACCATGTCCATCCCTGTTCTGTGTATTTAAATATTTTGGACATGAAGGATCAGAGTGACTTAACATTAACATGGGCATAACAATAATATTGACATTAATAAAGACATTGGATGTCCTATAATTAGATTTTATTAGTATGAATCGCTGAAGAGTTGGAATAGATTGAAGCCTTTCCATTAAAGTTTGATGAAATGTTATTTTAATACAAATTGAGTACTGATTTAATATGTGTGAGAGATGATCTTGACCAACTGATAAATGATGGTTTAGCACAAAATCTGTATATTGGAGATTATTTATCTTTTTCACATGTGTGGTCATGTGTACTAGTTATATAATATAGAATGAATAGCTGAAGAGAGGTTGAAATTCTGTGTTCAAATCTTCTATATTTACAACTAATCATAAATTATCTAAAGTATACTTGATTTAAATATAATGTAAATATCTAAGCAATATTTTGCAAATTATTATTTTTTCATTAATTTTTGTTTGCATTAACATGTTGATATACAAGATTAATATATATCTTATTCATTATAATGGGATTTTATTTAGATATAAACTTGTGTTAAGAGTATTGCTTCAATTATTTAATGTGATGTTTCATAATATCAGAATGATAAAATGTTTGCCTTAAACTTTTATGTGTTCTGTTTATAATATTGATAAAAGGTTGTTGACAGATTTTGAGAACATTAATTTTTGTTTTTTAAATTACTGTAAATGTTGATAATTATATTGTTGTAACTAATTCTTATATAAGTATTGTTTTATTTACTACTATTACTTTTTGGCATTATAGTGTTATTTATTATTCAACATATTGAATTATTTGTTCTCATCACTGTAGTCTTATATTTCACTGGGTTTTGATTGGGATAAGAATTGAAAATTTTCTTTTATAGATAAAATGTTATACTAAAAATAAATATTTATTTTCAGGTATCAGCAATAGGATCTTCTATAACAAACTAACTGGTGTTTCAAAAAGTTAGTCATTACAGAATTTATTTATTGCAACTAACATGGAATTTATATTATAAGATATAACCCATTTCACACTTATCACTGAGAATTATCTTTCAATACTAAACATTATTTACCTCTTTAAAGTCTCTATTTTTGAAATATATGCATAGGATTTTTTATTGTTTTTTTTAGCTTTTTTTTGTGACAAATATTCATCACCCTATTTTTTTTACAACATGTGATATACCCAAACAAAAATTTATGTTGTCGTCAGATAGTTATTAGTAAATAAGTATGTACGGACATATTATTAAGTGATTTTTTGAGGAACAAACATCGATATTAGTAAAACACAAATCAAAACATTTGTTTAACAGTAATAGTCAAGATTGCAATTAAACAAAGGTTTTCCATCAGTTATTTATACTTTAGTTTTTATTTTTGATAACTTTTTTCTGAATAAAATTTTTTGGTTTTAAAAACTGAATTGTTTGATAATTAACTAAGCATTTTAATACATAAGGTGAGATGAAGGATAGAAAATGTAGAGCATATAAACACAAAATAGAAAGTGTTAAATATATTATTTTGGACTGTGTGGTTTTAAATAAGTAAAAATAATATTAGGAAATTGTGAGAATAAGTTTTAAAAATGTTAATGTTGATAGAATAATATGAAAGGTAATTCTTTTTTAAAATGGAAAAAGTTAAGATGGAGATGGAAGTGATTGGAAGTTATGAGGTCTTTTTGTAAAAATACAGAAATAGGCAAGGATTGCTTCATTATTGTAATGGCTGTCATTACTTATTTGATTTGTTGAAGCAGTAACAACATAGAATTATTTATTTAATGAGTTTTTGAGGTCTTTATTTGAAATTTGTATGCACTAATTAAAGAGTCTCAAACTGTCTATAGTCATAGAATAACTACAGATTGGCAAAAAATTCACTATATAAAGTCCTTCAGAAATAATAAATTAAAAGGCATTGTTAATTTGTGTATAACATTATGGAAGCCATAGTAAATTTTATCCAACTTCAAGATATTTCATCTTTTACCAAATATCACTTAAGTCCAGCATTTAGTAGTTTAATTGTATTTACATATGTTATTGTTATCTACAAAAATATTTTTTTCATACCATTAAAATAGTTATAAAATTGTATATGTTGCCCATGTTATTATTTTAAACACATTTAAAAAAGCATAATTGTTTTAAATATTAATCATTCTTTTTTTCCAGACTGAATCCATTTCTTACACTTTTGTTATTAATAAACTGATGACTGTTATTTGCAAAAGGGCCAAATAAAAATATTTCAGCCAGATTTATATTTATTCAATTAACATCAATTATACAAAAATGGAGATTGAATATATATTTAATGAATTTGATTCAATATTCAAAGTAAAACTAGTAATTGTACATATTAAATTTGTATAATTTAGTATACTGTATATATAATTCATAGAATATCATTTTTTTTCACTTATACCTATTTTTGAGTTTTATTAATGAAAACCAATGATTGATTACGACTGTATAGCAAAGTGATATTTGGAAAAATAAATGCAGTTATATGTTATATTTTTGAATTTAGTTTTTTTATATGTAAATTATTTAAATATTTTATATATGTATGTCTTTATACTTATTTTATGAAATTTGGTAGCTATGTTTTTTGAAAGTTAATCACAAATGAGAGTGGGAATGACATTTGCATTTTTTTTCTTGATCTCAATATTATGTAAATAAATATTTTATTTCTCTGAAATTGACTTGGAATTAATGATAACTTATGTGAGACTCAAGGTGAGAAATGCAGATTAGTCACTATGGATATTCATAGAGTTCTTTTTATATAAGTTAATGTTAGATCAATTTTTTGTCTATAAAGTTCATAAATCTATATATGTGATTGTTTGCAATTTTTTCTTATCTGTTACGTAAAATAAGAATAATTTTGTTAAATAACAATTCTTGACATGTATATAAAAGAAACATAAGTGTTTAGATTTTCTCTGGTATTAGTAATTGGAAACATGATGCATTTGGGTCAGTCAATAAGGATATTAAACACATCATATGATAAAAAGCTTAAATGAATTACTTATTTTAAGAATGTTCAAATGAAAATTCATTTTTTTTGTCTGTAATTATCTATTTTTATTTGTTATTTATAACATGTTATGCATGTAAAAATGTGATTAATATTAATTTTTTTTTTAGGTCTAACACATGAAAAAAAATGTTTGTTAAAAAATCTATGATTGAAAAATTAAAGACAGATTATAGAATTAATCCAAGTCTTCGTATTCATGCAAGGTTTGTAACACTTCTAATCAAAACAATATCCCTTGAGAAAACAATTGTACTACTAAAGTAATACTATTTTTAAGAAAAAAATTATGAAATTATCAACTACTAAAAGAAGGCCAAACCGTTTTGAATGGAAGAAATTTTTGTTTATCATTATTTTGTTGGTCAGATAAAGATAAGTGATTATTACATGTTTAGACATATTTAAAATGATAATATATTTTATGAATATACAAATATACTTTCATAAAAGTTCACAAAATATCATAATAGAAAATTACTTTCTTCATTAATAATATTTATTCGATGTAACATTTAAAGCCATAAAATGTTTTTTTAGTCATTTTATCACTATTTGGGATATTACAAAGAAGTACTATCTTTAGGAAAATACAGTATGGGAAAAATATAAACCTGTTTGTTAATGTCTGCAATTATGAGGGGAAGATCTATAAGAATGAGAAACTTGAGAAATTGTATAAGAAGCTATATAGAAGACAAGTATAAAGATAAATAACTCTATATGACTTTTGGTAAAGCTAAAATCATGGAAAAACCTACTATTGTATAAAAAATTATTTATTGCACTTTCTGTGAATTCAAAAGTTTGTAAATGATTTATAGGAAAACATGAAAGAACATGGAGAAAACTCTTGTCAATGTAGGTGGTATGAACTGAAGAATGCATATATGGAAAATTTAAGGAAGCATGAAAAAATATGTTTTTGAATGTAGTTTGTAAATGAAGCACACATATAGAAGACATTTTTTTAATTTGTATGAATTTGGAATATTGTAAAAATGTCTGAATGTGCATAAAAGAACACATACAGAAAAAACTTTCCAATGTACTTTCTGTGAATGTAATATTGCAAGGAAAAGTAGCTTATTCGTACATGCAAGGATACTTGCAAAAGAAAAGCTTTTCAATGTAGTTTGCAGGCATTCAAAACTTGATCAAACACATCATTTAACATAGCAAGAAAGAATACATACAGGATAAAAACCTTCTCAATATAGTTGGTTGTTATTCAAAGTTGCATAAAAAGGTTGTTTAAAATGTCACAAAAGAACACATACAGGAGAAAAACCTTTTCAATGTTTGTGTAAAATCAAGACTACAGATGAAGGAAATAGATTTTGTGGTTATTGAAATGTGCAGACCCGAGTAGTTTAAAACAGCGTGAAACAACAACTGCAGAAAAAAATCTTTCCAATATAATTTGTTGGTATTCAAAACTGCAGACATGAATACTTTAAAGAGGCATAAAAGTACACACACTGAAGAAAACCTTTTTGAATGCAGGTTGTGTGCATTCAAAACTGCAAACATTAGTGGTTTAAAGCAGCATAAAAAAACCCACACAGAAGAGAAGCCTTTTGAATGTAATTTGTGTGCATACAAAACTGTAGACAGTAGGAGTTTAAAACACCATGAAAGAACACATACAGGTGAAAAACCTTTTGAATGTAGTTTATGTCCATACAAAAGTGCACATAGGAGCTGTTTAATACGGCATGAAAGATCACATACTGGCGAAAAACGTTTTGTATGCGGTTGGTGTACATTCAAAACAGCAGAAACTACTAATTTAAGACGGCATGAAAGAACACATACAGGTGAAAAACCTTTTGAGTGTAGTTTGTGTGCATACAAAACCGCTGACCAGAGCCGTTTAAAACAGCATGAAAGAAAACATACAGGTGAAAAACCTTTTGAATGTAATTTATGTCCATACAAAACTGCAGATAGTAGCAGTTTAAAAAAGCATGAAAGAACACATACAGGTGAAAAACCTTTTGTATGTAGTTTGTGTCCATACAAAACTGCACAAAGGAGCTGTTTAAAACAGCATGAAAGAACACATACAGGTGAAAAACCTTTTGAATGTAATTTGTGTGCATACAAAACTGCAAATAGTAGCTGTTTAAAACAGCATGAAAGAACACATACAGGTGAAAAACCTTTTGAATGTAATTTATGTCCATACAAAACTGCACAGTAGCGTTTAAAACAGCATAAAGAAACATACAGGGAAAAATTTATAAAAAAATAAAAGTAAAAATGAAAAACAAAATTGCATACAAAACTGCAGATAGTAGCAGTTTAAAAAAGCATGAAAGAACACATACAGGTGAAAAACCTTTTGTATGTAGTTTATGTCCATACAAAACTGCACAAAGGAGCCATTTAAAACAGCATGAAAGAACACATACAGGTGAAAAACCTTTTGAATGTAGTTTATGTCCATACAAAGCTGCACAAAGGAGCCATTTAAAACAGCATGAAAGAACACATACAGGAGAAAAGTCGTTTGAATGTAATCTGAGTGCATTCAAAACTTCAAATAGAAGTCGATTAACCTGGCATGAAATAACATGTACAGGAAAAAATGCTTTTGAATGTAGTTTATGTGCATTCAAAACAGCAGAAAGGATCAGATTTAAAGAGCATGAAAGTAAACATACAGGAGAAAAACCATTTCATTGTAATTTGTATGAATTTAAGACTGCAGCTAAAGGAACTGTATCAGCATATGCTTGTCGAATGTGTGATTACAAATCAATTGTTAAAAGTTATTGGGAAATTCATGAAAATAAACATTTTACTAAACAGGAGATTGTAAACCTTGTTGTTTTACTATCTTGAGATGTGTATTTTTTTGTATCTTCAGATGAAATATGTTCTTAATAGATGTAATTAATTGCAGTTTTAAAAATATTGTCCATTATGGCAATAATTTATTATTCTGTTATTTCACAAATATTTTAATAAATTTCTATATTGTGGCCAAGTGATTTCACACCTGTTCCCATTGCTTATCTTAGCTTAACAATTTTACATAGTTAATTGATTTTTTTTTAAAAAATAGTTAACTAATGAATGAAATAACTAATAATTTTGTTATATATAACACTTTAATATAGCTTATGTTCAAAGTAGATATGTCTTTGTAATTATTACAGGTATAATAATTTATATTTCTCAGAAAGGTTATTGGTTATTATTAAAATAATAGTATTGTCTTATTAGTTGTGCCAAGAGATAATATTTTTAATAGGATTACAATTAAGCTTATATGATGAAATAGAGTAGGGAATGTTAAAATTAATTTAACATTAGCTTTTGTAAAATATGTAGAATAAAAGTTAAAATATTAATTTATTATAGGTCAGCTTTAAATTCTGTAAAGTAATTTTATATTAAATATTTTTATTTGACAATTACTATAAGTTATAATTAGTTATTTAAAAAGTTAATTAATAAATTAGGTTAAAGTTTAGAATATTATTTCCTTGCAGTCATGTATGTGAGTGCTTGCATGGGTATGTGGAAAGTGTTTTATAATAAATTAAGTAGTTTTAAAAGTTGAGTTATACAAACTCTTAAAAATAAAGAATGAACAAATAGTTATACTATTACTTAAAGTAGTTTAATGAATAAAATAATGATTAATTGAAATTATTGTAAATAAATATCTTAGCATGGTTCAATCAGTTGATGAAGAAGTAATGCAATTTTTTTTATATAATATTTTTTTCTATAGGAAAACTTTATTAACTTTCTTCTAAATTAAGTTCATTCACTCACCTGTCATTTTGACATATCTAGACTAAAATGATGTCATCTATTAATTGAAATGTCTTATGATTTGGTAATTTAAAAAATTAAAAGATAAGTTTGTTCATTCTTCTTTTGGTTCATTTCTTCTCTTCTGATTCTCCTAACTGAATCTTTGGCCAAGTCATCTGCAAAGTATTAAATATTTTTTTCATTTTATTATTTTTATTTGTAAAAGTATTTAACTTAAATTTTGTTATTCTTCAATCTGCAATGAACTCCAAGTAGTTTTAAGTATTTCCAATTTTTGGTAACTGAATTACAATTAAGATTTCTTAATTATAAAAATGTTTCAAGGGAATTTTATCATTATTACTAATCATTTTGATAAAATTAACTACAGAATAAGTTTTAACACTAAGCAGTTGTAATATTTGTTTATGAATTTTATAACCAAAATAATGCAGAACAATTTTCCAGCTTTATATTATTTAGTTCATTTATAAATAGAAGTTATAAAAGTTTTAAAAGAAGGAAATTTAAAATGCATAGACTGCTAAGTTGTATATTTAAATCTTAAAAAAACAAAAATGCATTATAAATAAGACATTCATTTTATATAGCGCTATGTTTTTATAAACTGTAGTATTAATAACCCAATAAGCTAATGCACATGCGCTTTGTAGATTTAACTATATAAATTAATACTCTCACTTTCCAAACACAAGATAAAGTCTTTGTGAAAAGATAGAATGATTCCATCTATCTTTCCAATCCAACCGTTTACGTATGGACAAATCATAAGTTTGGAAATGAGAGTGTGAAGATGTTAATCGATCACTTTAAATTACTTTTTACTGTGCCTGAATGAATGATGTGAAATTTTTAGAATTTATGATACATCATTATTAAATTAAACATATGTAAATAAGACATTTATTTTATATAGTGCCGTTTTTATAAACTGTAATATTAATAGGTTAATGCAAATGGGCTTTGTATATTTAACTATATAAATGAATACTCTCACTTTCCAAACATAAAGTCTTTGTGAAAAGATAGAATGAATCCATCTATCTTGTTGACCCAAATGTTTCTGTATGGAAAAATATTAAGTATTTGGAAATAACAGCATGAAGATGTTAATCGATAACTTTAAATTACTTTTTACTATGCCTGAATGAATGACGCTTACGAAATTTCTAGAATTTATAATATATCATTTTTAAATTAAACATATGTAAATAAGACATTTATTTTATATAGCTCTATGTTGCATTATATTATCTTGCCTGTTTTATTACTGACATGAATTGCCACTGAAATTGTTTAAATAATAAGTTTTAAAATGCCTGAATAATTACCTGCTCTATCAATATTCTTTGTATATGAAACATATGCTTGAGGAATGAATAATTTTAGAAATGTTTTACTATGTGAGAATTCTTCATTTAATGATTTTGGAGAAATGTTCACTAATTAAAGGATATATGAAAATATTATTGTTTAAATCTATGCTATAAAGTTAGTAGGAGTTATTCTAAAGATGTTTTGATATGCTGAATGATTAGTTACAAACAAATTGCTTTACGAATTTAATACAAAATATGTTGAATAATAACCTGGAAATGTCTCATCAGCTGGATACGTTATTTTCTTTGTCATTTCCACTGTTGTTATTGATATTTGAAAATGTTTTAGAATTAAGAGCTAACTTAGACATAAGAACTGTATACACCTCATTCAGAAATCTTTTGCCATGTTTTAAAAGTAAAATGTTTTTGACTACAGGCTTCGTGGAACAATTTTCCATTGAATTAATATAAGTGCTTAACAGATGTCTCAGTGCAAAGAAAGCTCATTTATGAATTAGGGTTTTTTTTTCATTTTGTAACAAAAAAGGAAAAAAAATATTTTATGCAGTATTTTCTATGGAACTTTATTACATTTAATGTAATAAATGTTTAGTATTATATGGGTGCCAGGTAATTAATTTGTATAATTTTAATCTTAAACGATTATTAGAATATGCAGATATTTTATGCATTCTCAGGTAAGATTTTATCATGCAATTGCTAAGTGCTTGGTAAGCTAGTATATATTTTATTCATTCTGAGTCAATGGAGATTTTCATCTCTCACTAATAGTTACTTCAAATGTATAGCATTCCATTCAGTGATATGCTAAAGCAATTATCATAAGATTTTCCATTCATGTTAGATTGTCCCATCATATATATTCATATAATAGAGCTTTGGTTGATCCGTCCCACCTGTCAATTTTTGTACAACATGCAATTGCTGTGGGTCACCGGATGAACCTAAAGTTATGTGTTGGGAATGAAATGATGTAAGAAGGAAAGTTAAGGAGGCGTTTTTTATCATTTCGGATGAGCATGCACTTAATAAGAGGGAATCTTTTTACGCTTTGTCAAAGAAGTGGTGTGCTAAGGCACTTTAACCCTTATTTGCATATTAGCCTATATTATTTTGTACATTTGCATATTAGTATACTGTTTGAAAATTATATGAAATTGTGTTGTCCTTGATAATGAAGGGAAAGCCTTCGAAAATGTTTGGCTAATTTATAATTTGTTGATATTTATCTCTATATCAGATTTTGTTTTTTGAGGTTTATTAATGTGTGTATGATTTATTCTAACGGATTTAAATTTTACATTATATTTTAGCATAAATGCAATAATAATTATAACTGCTAGTATTTTTTTTATGAATTGAGAATTATTATTTATGTCCATTAGTTACCATAAATTTAAAATTCCACACACGTGTGAATTGTAACTTGGTGCCAAAAATTTTATATGATATTAAATTTTCTTCATTAATTTTTCAGTCAGTTGACTTAAATTGTGAATGTTGGTTCAGACACTACTTATTGTTAGTTGATTAAAATTTTGAGTATGACTTTAATTAGTTATAGTGATGTTTGTAACTTGTCATTATTAGTTATAGTATTACTGCAATTTATTATTATGCTTGATGGAGTGGATAAGTTACCCATCTTTATTATATTTTGTTCCATGAGGTGATAGTGCTTATTTCCAGTGATTATTATCACATTTAAAAGGTATCTGTTCTTGGTGTTTCTTCCCATGTTTTCATGATGTGCTGTGACAGTCCAGGTATCCTCTTTTCTCCCTCATAAGTAGTTATTTTGGAAGCCACCACAGGTTTGCTATGTTGTTCAGCTCTGTGGAGCATATTGTTGGCCTATCACTCATGATGTGTTTAAAGCTAGTTTTCCAACATGGTAGGTGAGATTGTGTTTTTGATATGTAATGACAAGATAAGTTAGTGTGAAGGACTTAATTTCTTCAGGGTGCACTGAGTTATTATAGTGCTTAAAGGTATAACAATGTCTGCATTGTACTGTTATATTATTTTCATCCACAAACTAACTAACTGTTAATAATTTAGATGTTTAAATTGTAGGCATATGGCCAGTTAGTGCAATCCACCTATGCTACATAATCAATGTATTCACCCAGAGTTTTTGCCAATGGATGTGTAAGTCTTTTAAATTTTATACGTTAGTAATTTATATTATGATGGACAGTAACTTCTTATGTTTATGTGTGCAAATAACTTCTGATGGGTGGCCCATACATTTTACTTACTTAGTCATTTATTAGCTTACAGTTCTAAACAACAGGAGTTTAATTATATTTTGAGATTTATTCTGGATATGTCAGCCATTGCTTAAATGAGTTTGGCTTATTATATCAAGTACTTGCCGATAAGTTTATTAATTCTGGTTACTAATTTTATAATGTTATTGTAAAATAAGTAAAGTGAAATTATATTTTATTGAGCTAATACTAATTCAGTATGAGGCATATAAATTTAGGATTCTCTAGAGTATTTTTAGGGATTATTTATTTGAAAGAAGTTGTATAAAAAATTAGCCAGTGTTCATTCTCTATTTTTAATAAATTGTTAAATAGGGTGATTTATGTAAATTCAATTATTCCCCAAAAGAAACCTGGATAGTTATTTCTAACCACAAAAGAGTTATTCAAATACTATTGTCAAAAGACCTAATTGTAACAGTGCTATCTTGACAATATTTCCTTATGTAAATATTTTTTGTTGCTTATATTGTCATAATTGTTAATAAACCAATTTATTATTTGTTTAAATAAAGTTAGTTTCTGTTTATATTTTTTTTTGTATATGTTATTGTCTTGGGTTCACGACATTTATTATTTACATTAAATTAAAGTTATACAGAATATTTTCATACTTATAGAAATACACTAAAGCCACGCATATAATTGTGATTCCTGGATTAAATCACATTAACAGATAATCATGTATTTACAAATACTCACAGATATTTTATTTTAAGGATGGTTCAAAATTGTGCCATCTTCTAAAATAAAAGATTATGTAAGATTTAATAAAGACTGCTTGATATTTTGAAAGATTATTCACGATATTGCAGGCTGGAAACTATCTTGTTACATTTAGTTAATGTCCATTTGCATTTAATTTTATATGAAGGTTGTATGTGAGAAGGTGGAGAGACATAAAAAGCATTCTTGTATTTCTTTCATCTTGAGTTATGTCCTGGGTAATAGGCTATAATTAATTTAAATTTTGAATATTTTGATTATGCAATTAAATATTTAAGCAAATATCCTTTTCATATTATTTTTTAATGATTATTATCATATAGTAGAAATCAGTCACTACAAGTGTAGTGCTTGCCTTCCACAGTAGGCCAGGATATCACTCATTTATTTATTCATTCAGTCACTTATTAGGCAATGTCATATCTTATCACATTTCACAGAAGTTATAGTAAGATCCCTGAGATCATTTACTGTTGTTAGTCTTTTAGTGAAGTATCCCTTTCCATTTGTGCATAGTCTAATATTGAACATTGTCATTGTGGAATAAGTATTTTTTATTTATTATTTGTACCATAAAAAACTACATCTTAAAGTAGATTACTTTAATTAAATTGTGACAAGTTGTGTTATAGAGAAATAATGACAATGATAATATTTATGTTGAAATAAGAGAAGTAAATCTATTACTGAAACATTTCTTAAATAAAATTTGTTTTATTCAGAGAATATGATGTGATGGGAGGCTGATTTTAATAACTATTTAGTAAGAGTGAAAATGTACCTATCATTTATTTTAAATTATTTATCATGTTATAATAATGACCAGCATTATAATTAGATTTTGCTTCTATCTCATTGTATGTTTCTGTAGTATCATTCATCCTTGAAATTTATTGTAACCCCACTGAGTTTAGTCATTAAGAGTCTGATGATTTTGGTTAGTTTTTTCTCTTTTCTATTTTTTTTCATTTCCTCTCCTCTCTTATTTCTCTTCTCTTTTTCTGTATCTCTTCATTCCTCTCCTCTTTCATATTCTGATTTCCCTCTCTTTTTCATTTCCTCTCCTCTCTTTCTTTTTCTCTTCTTCTCTCTCATTCTCTTCTCATTTCCTTTTATCTCTACTTCTTTCTCCTTTTCCCTTTCCCCCATTTCTTTAGGTTATAATATAGTGACTGTTCACTTTGAAAGTACATGGAATGCAGCAGTGAATTAAGGAGATTTCTTAATTATTATGCCTTTATGTAATTATATATTGAATATTTCATAGGCATTGAAATAAATTTTTGCATACAAAAGCAAAATGGCTTCTTCCATTTCAATCAAATGAAACATTCTTCAAACTGAAGGTTTTAATTTAATTGCTTCATAGCAAAAATCATTTTTGCATAGATTTAGATACATATAATTTTTGTGCTTATATAAGCATAATAAAAAGCTGATGTCAACAAATTTTAGACTTATTATTCAATAAAATCTCAATGGGTTCATTTCATAGGTTGGTTGTGAAAATTACGATTAAATTACAGTTAGCCAGACTGCATCAATAAAGTGAAGATATAATGATAAGTAAAATTGTATTAATTTTTTCTGATAATTTTTTAAAGTAATAAAAGAGAAAAGCTATAAAGACAGACAAACAAAAAAATTACAAGAAATATATTAAATGAACTTCCAGAATAAAGGGGGGGGGGGTTACAAAAATAAATTTTTCAATGAAATTTGGGGTTAAACTATGTTTATATTACAAAAAGATGTTTTCCAATATTGAAATATTTTAATTTATTTCTAAAAATTTCAACCATAATCTACCCAATCTCTTATTCAACAATAAATTAAGATCACACTTTTGACCGCACAGAAACAGATCAAAAATCATTGCGAAACAGTTTTAAACGCACATCATTTACTGTTTACATATGCATAGTTTATTACTCATATTCATGTGTTTTGAGCAATAACTTAATAATACACGTGTGTGTGCGCATAAATGAAAAGTCTACTTTAAATACATTATGAAATCTTTATTTATATATATGGAACCTTGCAAGCAATTTTGCACATCAATTTTTATCCTGGATATTTTTTTTAATAAAATATATACAGCATATTTAAAAATTTCTACTACTTCA
>JAQFVV010017621.1:0-26580 GCA_028023455.1 Epiperipatus broadwayi
TATATATATATTGTGCCCTTGTCTGTAGGTCATAGGTCGGTAGAAAGGTCAAATGTGAAAAAAATTTTAAATTTTAAGTTATATTTAGGTGATATAAAAGTAATAATAGTTTTGTAATACAATTTTAAGCTAAAATACCTAACAGATCATAGTGTAATAAAGTATTTTTAAAAGTAAACAGTTAAATAAAGTTTTAATATCATTGCTTATGGTTGTGAAAGCTGGCCATACAAAATAACACAGCTATAGATAGCTAAAATTATTGTAATAAATTTAAAATAATAGTCTAAGAATTAATAGATTAAATAAATGAAATATAATTTTATAGTTAGTCAAAATTAATAGGATATATTTTTTATTAATAAACTTTAGGATGGTGAGAGTTATATTTGGTTCTATAAGTTTCAATTTATTTTCCAAAATTTTATAAAGTACGTTAGTTTTGGTGATTTAAACCGAGACATAAATAAAAAAGAAATTATTTTATAAAGTTGATAGACACGTGATCGTATATTAAATGCCTTCACGCACACACACACTTGGTAGATAATAATAAAGTTTGTGAATTTAAAACTAGATATAATTGCCATCCATCATTAAAATTAAAAGTTAAAAATGTTATATATTGTCTTAATAATTATTTTAAAGATCAAAAAATAAGTTTATCAAACTATAATTTAATTTAATAATATTAAGTTAAAATAATATTCCAGACATTACGTCATAAATATTTATTTAAAAGTACAGTTTATTATCCCAAAATAGAATGACTAATATTGTTCGCGCTAAAAACAAATATTGACCAATCAACGGATTTAAATTGGCAAGAAAAAAATCTAAGATAGACAGAAGCGGGAGACGGAATGTGAAAGTTGAAGAGGACGGTAACCTTTTTGAATTGCTTGTAACATCAAAGCTGAAAAAGTAGTTTAAATTTATAAATTAATAATTATTCTAAGTTAGTCTTTAACAGATAATATAATCTTGTATCCAGAAAGATGATTTGCTAATTTCTACGTGATCTTACCAGTGGATTTATTCAAATTTGACCATTCATACTACAGTAAAGATGGAAATACCAAAAATAATAATTGAAATAATTATTGAAAGAAAAATGAGTGAAAATTGTATAAGTTTTATGTTATTCGTGCTCAACCAGAAACTAAATCCTATAACGCTAAAAAAGAAAAGTAATACAAAGAAGACGCTGTGTGAAAATATAAGAAAGAAAATATTTACTGTTGAGAGAATCTTATAGATCTACGAACATTTGTTTTATAAGTACTTAAAACTAAGTCATATTTCTCTATGAGAAAAATCATAGTATATGTTCAAGTAAATATAAAGTGAATGAGGAAGAAAAATATGATATATTAAAGGAAAACATTATTTAAAAATATAATTTTCCAAAAGTAAAAAGTAGGAGAAAAGCCATAGTCCTGTATGAAGTGCTATATAAATTTACTAAGAGGAACCTAGATTTTATCTCATAATAGAGAAAAGGAAAATATATTTAAATGGAAGAAATATTGTTTAAACAGAGATAAAAGTAACCACTAAAGGAGGAAATGGATCCAGGGAAATAAAGAAAAATTTATTGAATTTTATAAAATAAAGTACAAGATGCATCGAGGGAAAACCAAGCGCGCGGGGGAAAAGAAGAAAAAATTAGCAGACTATATAAAGGAGATATCAAGAATAAGTGGGAAAATTATGAAGAAAACTAAGGATCATCGTCTAAGAAGAATTAATAAACATAATTAAAATTTTAAATAGAACATTAAGTGACTAAAGAAAATAAAGTATATTTTTTTATTTAGCTTTGCAAGGAACGATTTTCCAAGCGAATCCAACAAAGATGTATCGTAAATATAATTTTAATATTTTTTTTTATTGTATTTAAAGTATAAAATTTGAATTAGCTTAGGGAAACATATAAACATAAATTTTATAATAGTTATAATTAAAATATGAGCTAATGGAATGAGAGAAATATTAATAATAAATAAAATGTGTGTATGGAAAATGTTAAACACCTACTAGAAGTCCTGGAATGGAGAAGTTTACAAATACGATCCAGAGGATAGAGATCGTTGGTAATTTTAATATTATTGGTAATATGTAATGTAATTTTTTTATAGGTCATCTATTAATGAATGAGGTATGAACGATGTTAAAAGTTATAAGTACACATTTATCCAACATCAAACATATATTTGAGAGAGTAGTAAAACTTTTAAAAATGTGCATGCAATAAATAATCTAAAATAATTAATAATAAGTAACATATTAATTATGTGATTCTTTTGAATTTTATATTGAAAATATCCAAATAGTTTAGAACAACAGAGATAGAAATGTACGAGAAGTATAGTAAAGAATTTTCTTAAGAATAGCTGTATAGTTATATTAAAAATGAATTTTATTATTATTAGCAAGGTAGACAAAGAATTTGTCGATGTAATGTAGAGATGAATCTGAAGAAATCAGTCAGATAGTGACTTGGGAGTACTGATATCAAAGGAAACCAAGAGGATGTTTTATTGAAATATAAGGAATGAAATATGGGGATCATAATAATTTGTGTGACCTCAGTATAGATAACTTTGCCCTATAACTGAGCACATATATTCTGGACAGTGTCTTTACATATCTTTGAAACTTTCTGATGTGATGAAGCTGAAGAAATAGCTTTAGCATCCTTCCAATATTAGAGGCAGATAGACAGATAAAAGTCACTCCTCTATGGCGTCCATAAATTCACTGTGCCATGATTGTCGAAGTTTTATAAAGGATAATATCTTGTTTATTTTGATCCAACGCATCTATATCTTCGCTATCTTGATTTCATGGAAATACATCGTCAGGGAGATAATTTTATAGAAATGATACATAAGATAGAAAGGAAGCTAGATATTAGTTATGTAAGAATAGTTGTTTACTAGAGTAAAGTAGAATTGTATAAGTCCAAAGTGAAAGTATCAGTATTATAAAAGATGGAGAATCATATGATATAATTTATAAAGAAAAAAAAAACTTTAGAATTAAGTTTTAAAGTAATAATAAGATTTTAAAATATTGTACGTGATATTTTAATAGAAGAGATTGCATGTTTTGTGTGGCGAAATGATTTAAAATGTATAATAAAAAAAAAAATGTGTATTTGTACATGGTGTGTGGATGACGTTAATTGCTATATAAAACTAGGAATAGGATCAATAATTCGACTAATAATTATTATATGATCGATGATAGAACTGAACATCAAATTGTCATAAGGATTAAATTCTGTAGGATTCCATACTAACAAGAATATAATTAGAATTTTGTAATTTTTGTATAATTTTACATAAAAGTAAAGATTTTATAGAAATATAAACCTGAAATTATAAGGATATAAATGTCAATAGAAAATTTTAATAGCTAGAATTTTGTGTATTAAACTAAGCTCAAAACATGTATCTGAAAATAATGATATTGTGAAATATAATTTTTGTAATTATTAATGGTAAAAGGGTAAAATAAAAAATTAGATAATAATGATGTTAAGACATCAACGGGTAGAAATAAAAGAGTTTGTAATAAGTAGATAGGGATATCCGCTGTAAATAATGTACAAATTGTTACTTGTTATAATGTTAATAAAATGTTATAAAATATTATTAGTAAGCTTTGTGTCTTGGTTGTTGTTTTTCCTACACATGAAAATGCATGAAATCACAACGCACGTTTATAATTAAACATATTTATGATTTTGCACAGGATAATAAACATTAGAAATTTTAATAATTTATTTTGTTTTATTTACATAATAAAATGAAAGAAGTATAAGTAGAACAGGTATTGGTCATGGGTTAATTGCCACAATATTTAAGTAAAATATATGCGAACGTTACCACATAACTTTTGATTATCAGATTAATAAATGTTACCACGAAAATATTTAATACATCTAGAAAGAAAAGAAGATTATATTATTTTATTATTGTCATTGTTCTTATTAATTAGTTATTCGTTACGTAGTGAACTATGACATAAAATTCCCTTATCATAGTTTACTATGGCAATATAAAATCAGTTTTAATTACAATTTATAAACCTGAGATTTAATTATTTATTTACTTATTGATTTATCTATTTGATTTGATATGATTAGATCAATTTAATTCTATTTTATTTAATTAATTTATTTTATGTGAGCTAGATTTTGTTTAAAAGTATTAAGATATGATACTTCGTCTTGTTCCTTTGTCATTGCTCCAGGTCTCATGGGAATAATAAAAGATATTTGTGTTGATTTATTTCATAGACACGACTAGATCTTATAAAATTCTGAGCTAGTAATTGTTTTATTTAAATCATAATAATATGTTTAATAGACTGAGCTAAAGAACCCGGAATTATTATTAATGTTAATTGATATTGACCGGAAATAAATAAGTAACGAAAGTCCGGAATAGTTAACATACTCTTGGCATGTGGTTGTTGTTATTATTATGGAGCAAGAGAAGGGAGGTTACGGGTTTTAAGCATGGAAATACAGCCTGGTTACAAATTTTTAAAAATTGATGAATTTGAATACTTTAACATTGCAGTTCAGTATAATTTAGCTAATTTTACCTAAATATGACAAAACCAGTAAAAAAATTCATTCAAAATATAGTACTGTACACCAGCATGGTCTTAGCGCGTTTTAAGCTTGGAAATACAGCCTGGTTACACATTCCTAAAAATTGATGAATTTGAATACTTTAACATTGCAGTTCAGTATAATTTAGCTAATTTTACCTAAATATGACAAAACCAGTAAAAAAATTCATTCAAAATATAGTACTGTACACCAGCATGTTCTTAGCGGGTTTTAAGCTTGGAAATACAGCCAAGTTACAAATTCCTAAAAATTGATGAATTTGAATACTTTAACATTGCAGTTCAGTATAATTTAGCTAATTCTACCGAAATATGACAAAATCAGTGAAAAAATTCATTAAAAATATATTACTGTATACCAGCATGTTCATAGCTTGTTTTAAGCTTGGAAATACAGCCAGGTGACAAATTCATAAAAATTGATGAATTTAAATACTTTAACATTGCAGTTCAGTATAATTTAGCTAATTCTACCGAAATATGACAAAATCAGTGAAAAAATTCATTAAAAATATATTACTGTATACCAGCATGTTCATAGCGCGTTTTAAGCTTGGAAATGAAGCCTGGTTACAAATTTTTAAAAATTGATGAATTTGAATACTTTAACATTGCAGTTCAGTATAATTTAGCTAATTCTACCTAAATATGACAAAACCAGTAAAAAAATTCATTCAAAATATAGTACTGTACACCAGCATGGTCTTAGCGGGTTTTAAGCTTGGAAATACAGCCAAATTACACATTCCTAAAAATTGATGAATTTGAATACTTTAACATTGCAGTTCAGTATAATTTAGCTAATTCTACCGAAATATGACAAAATCAGTGAAAAAATTCATTAAAAATATATTACTGTATACCAGCATGTTCATAGCGCGTTTTAAGCTTGGAAATGAAGCCTGGTTACAAATTTTTAAAAATTGATGAATTTGAATACTTTAACATTGCAGTTCAGTATAATTTAGCTAATTTTACCTAAATATGACAAAACCAGTAAAAAAATTCATTCAAAATATAGTACTGTACACCAGCATGGTCTTAGCGGGTTTTAAGCTTGGAAATACAGCCAAATTACACATTCCTAAAAATTGATGAATTTGAATACTTTAACATTGCAGTTCAGTATAATTTAGCTAATTCTACCTAAATATGACAAAACCAGTAAAAAAATTCATTTAAAATATAGTATTGTACACCAGCATGTTCATAGCTTGTTTTAAGCTTGGAAATGAAGCCTGGTTACAAATTTTTAAAAATTGATGAATTTGAATACTTTAACATTGCAGTTCAGTATAATTTAGATAATTCTACCGAAATATGACAAAATCAGTGAAAAAATTTATTAAAAATATATTACTGTATACCAGCATGTTCATAGCGCGTTTTAAGCTTGGAAATGAAGCCTGGTTACAAATTTTTAAAAATTGATGAATTTGAATACTTTAACATTGCAGTTCAGTATAATTTAGCTAATTTTACCTAAATATGACAAAACCAGTAAAAAAATTCATTCAAAATATAGTACTGTACACCAGCATGGTCTTAGCGGGTTTTAAGCTTGGAAATACAGCCAAATTACACATTCCTAAAAATTGATGAATTTGAATACTTTAACATTGCAGTTCAGTATAATTTAGCTAATTCTACCGAAATATGACAAAATCAGTGAAAAAATTTATTAAAAATATATTACTGTATACCAGCATGTTCATAGCGCGTTTTAAGCTTGGAAATACAGCCTGGTTACAAATTTTTAAAAATTGATGAATTTGAATACTTTAACATTGCAGTTCAGTATAATTTAGCTAATTCTACCTAAATATGACAAAACCAGTAAAAAAATTCATTCAAAATATAGTACTGTACACCAGCATGGTCTTAGCGGGTTTTAAGCTTGGAAATACAGCCAAATTACACATTCCTAAAAATTGATGAATTTGAATACTTTAACATTGCAGTTCAGTATAATTTAGCTAATTTTACCTAAATATGACAAAACCAGTAAAAAAATTCATTCAAAATATAGTACTGTACACCAGCATGTTCATAGCGCGTTTTAAGCTTGGAAATACAGCCTGGTTACAAATTTTTAAAAATTGATGAATTTGAATACTTTAACATTGCAGTTCAGTATAATTTAGCTAATTCTACCTAAATATGACCAAATCAGTGAAAAAATTCATTAAAAATATATTACTGTATACCAGCATGTTCATAGCGCGTTTTAAGCTTGGAAATACAGCCAAATTACAAATTCCTAAAAATTGATGAATTTGAATACTTTAACATTGCAGTTCAGTATAATTTAGCTAATTCTACCGAAATATGACAAAATCAGTGAAAAAATTTATTAAAAATATATTACTGTATACCAGCATGTTCATAGCGCGTTTTAAGCTTGGAAATGAAGCCTGGTTACAAATTTTTAAAAATTGATGAATTTGAATACTTTAACATTGCAGTTCAGTATAATTTAGCTAATTTTACCTAAATATGACAAAACCAGTAAAAAAATTCATTCAAAATATAGTACTGTATACCAGCATGTTCTTAGCGGGTTTTAAGCTTGGAAATACAGCCAAATTACACATTCCTAAAAATTGATGAATTTGAATACTTTAACATTGCAGTTCAGTATAATTTAGATAATTCTACCGAAATATGACAAAATCAGTGAAAAAATTTATTAAAAATATATTACTGTATACCAGCATGTTCATAGCGCGTTTTAAGCTTGGAAATACAGCCTGGTTACAAATTTTTAAAAATTGATGAATTTGAATACTTTAACATTGCAGTTCAGTATAATTTAGCTAATTTTACCTAAATATGACAAAACCAGTAAAAAAATTCATTCAAAATATAGTACTGTACACCAGCATGGTCTTAGCGGGTTTTAAGCTTGGAAATACAGCCAAGTTACACATTCCTAAAAATTGATGAATTTGAATACTTTAACATTGCAGTTCAGTATAATTTAGCTAATTTTACCGAAATATGACAAAATCAGTGAAAAAATTTATTAAAAATATATTACTGTTTACCACCATGTTCATAGCGCGTTTTAAGCTTGGAAATACAGCCTGGTTACAAATTTTTAAAAATTGATGAATTTGAATACTTTAACATTGCAGTTCAGTATAATTTAGCTAATTTTACCTAAATATGACAAAACCAGTAAAAAAATTCATTCAAAATATAGTACTGTACACCAGCATGGTCTTAGCGGGTTTTAAGCTTGGAAATACAGCCAAATTACACATTCCTAAAAATTGATGAATTTGAATACTTTAACATTGCAGTTCAGTATAATTTAGCTAATTCTACCGAAATATGACAAAATCAGTGAAAAAATTCATTAAAAATATATTACTGTATACCACCATGTTCATAGCGCGTTTTAAGCTTGGAAATACAGCCAGGTGACAAATTCATAAAAATTGATGAATTTAAATACTTTAACATTGCAGTTCAGTATAATTTAGCTAATTCTACCGAAATATGACAAAATCAGTGAAAAAATTCATTAAAAATATATTACTGTATACCAGCATGTTCATAGCGCGTTTTAAGCTTGGAAATGAAGCCTGGTTACAAATTTTTAAAAATTGATGAATTTGAATACTTTAACATTGCAGTTCAGTATAATTTAGCTAATTTTACCTAAATATGACAAAACCAGTAAAAAAATTCATTCAAAATATAGTACTGTACACCAGCATGGTCTTAGCGGGTTTTAAGCTTGGAAATACAGCCAAGTTACACATTTTTAAAAATTGATGAATTTGAATACTTTAACATTGCAGTTCAGTATAATTTAGCTAATTTTACCGAAATATGACAAAATCAGTGAAAAAATTCATTAAAAATATATTACTGTATACCAGCATGTTCATAGCGCGTTTTAAGCTTGGAAATGAAGCCTGGTTACAAATTTTTAAAAATTGATGAATTTGAATACTTTAACATTGCAGTTCAGTATAATTTAGCTAATTTTACCTAAATATGACAAAACCAGTAAAAAAATTCATTCAAAATATAGTACTGTACACCAGCATGTTCTTAGCGGGTTTTAAGCTTGGAAATACAGCCAAATTACACATTCCTAAAAATTGATGAATTTGAATACTTTAACATTGCAGTTCAGTATAATTTAGCTAATTTTACCTAAATATGACAAAACCAGTAAAAAAATTCATTCAAAATATAGTACTGTACACCAGCATGTTCATAGCTTGTTTTAAGCTTGGAAATACAGCCAGGTGACAAATTAATAAAAATTGATGAATTTGAATACTTTAACATTGCAGTTCAGTATAATTTAGCTAATTCTACCGAAATATGACAAAATCAGTGAAAAAATTTATTAAAAATATATTACTGTATACCAGCATGTTCATAGCGCGTTTTAAGCTTGGAAATGAAGCCTGGTTACAAATTTTTAAAAATTGATGAATTTGAATACTTTAACATTGCAGTTCAGTATAATTTAGCTAATTTTACCTAAATATGACAAAACCAGTAAAAAAATTCATTCAAAATATAGTACTGTACACCAGCATGGTCTTAGCGGGTTTTAAGCTTGGAAATACAGCCAAATTACACATTCCTAAAAATTGATGAATTTGAATACTTTAACATTGCAGTTCAGTATAATTTAGCTAATTCTATCGAAATATGACCAAATCAGTGAAAAAATTCATTAAAAATATATTACTGTATACCAGCATGTTCATAGCGCGTTTTAAGCTTGGAAATGAAGCCTGGTTACAAATTTTTAAAAATTGATGAATTTGAATACTTTAACATTGCAGTTCAGTATAATTTAGCTAATTCTACCGAAATATGACAAAATCAGTGAAAAAATTCATTAAAAATATATTACTGTATACCAGCATGTTCATAGCGCGTTTTAAGCTTGGAAATGAAGCCTGGTTACAAATTTTTAAAAATTGATGAATTTGAATACTTTAACATTGCAGTTCAGTATAATTTAGCTAATTTTACCTAAATATGACAAAACCAGTAAAAAAATTCATTCAAAATATAGTACTGTACACCAGCATGTTCTTAGCGGGTTTTAAGCTTGGAAATACAGCCAAATTACACATTCCTAAAAATTGATGAATTTGAATACTTTAACATTGCAGTTCAGTATAATTTAGCTAATTCTATCGAAATATGACCAAATCAGTGAAAAAATTCATTAAAAATATATTACTGTATACCAGCATGTTCATAGCGCGTTTTAAGCTTGGAAATACAGCCAGGTGACAAATTCATAAAAATTGATGAATTTAAATACTTTAACATTGCAGTTCAGTATAATTTAGCTAATTCTACCGAAATATGACAAAATCAGTGAAAAAAATTCATTAAAAATATATTACTGTATACCAGCATGTTCATAGCGCGTTTTAAGCTTGGAAATGAAGCCTGGTTACAAATTTTTAAAAATTGATGAATTTGAATACTTTAACATTGCAGTTCAGTATAATTTAGCTAATTTTACCTAAATATGACAAAACCAGTAAAAAAATTCATTCAAAATATAGTACTGTACACCAGCATGGTCTTAGCGGGTTTTAAGCTTGGAAATACAGCCAAATTACACATTCCTAAAAATTGATGAATTTGAATACTTTAACATTGCAGTTCAGTATAATTTAGCTAATTTTACCGAAATATGACAAAATCAGTGAAAAAATTTATTAAAAATATATTACTGTTTACCACCATGTTCATAGCGCGTTTTAAGCTTGGAAATACAGCCTGGTTACAAATTTTTAAAAATTGATGAATTTGAATACTTTAACATTGCAGTTCAGTATAATTTAGCTAATTCTACCTAAATATGACAAAACCAGTAAAAAAATTCATTCAAAATATAGTACTGTATACCAGCATGTTCATAGCGCGTTTTAAGCTTGGAAATACAGCCAGGTGACAAATTCATAAAAATTGATGAATTTGAATACTTTAACATTGCAGTTCAGTATAATTTAGATAATTCTACCGAAATATGACAAAATCAGTGAAAAAATTTATTAAAAATATATTACTGTATACCAGCATGTTCATAGCGCGTTTTAAGCTTGGAAATGAAGCCTGGTTACAAATTTTTAAAAATTGATGAATTTGAATACTTTAACATTGCAGTTCAGTATAATTTAGCTAATTTTACCTAAATATGACAAAACCAGTAAAAAAATTCATTCAAAATATAGTACTGTACACCAGCATGGTCTTAGCGGGTTTTAAGCTTGGAAATACAGCCAAATTACACATTCCTAAAAATTGATGAATTTGAATACTTTAACATTGCAGTTCAGTATAATTTAGCTAATTCTACCGAAATATGACAAAATCAGTGAAAAAATTCATTAAAAATATATTACTGTATACCAGCATGTTCATAGCGCGTTTTAAGCTTGGAAATACAGCCTGGTTACAAATTTTTAAAAATTGATGAATTTGAATACTTTAACATTGCAGTTCAGTATAATTTAGCTAATTCTACCTAAATATGACAAAACCAGTAAAAAAATTCATTCAAAATATAGTACTGTACACCAGCATGTTCTTAGCGGGTTTTAAGCTTGGAAATACAGCCAAATTACACACTCCTAAAAATTGATGAATTTGAATACTTTAACATTGCAGTTCAGTATAATTTAGCTAATTCTACCGAAATATGACAAAATCAGTGAAAAAATTCATTAAAAATATATTACTGTATACCAGCATGTTCATAGCGCGTTTTAAGCTTGGAAATGAAGCCTGGTTACAAATTTTTAAAAATTGATGAATTTGAATACTTTAACATTGCAGTTCAGTATAATTTAGCTAATTCTACCGAAATATGACAAAATCAGTGAAAAAATTCATTAAAAATATATTACTGTATACCAGCATGTTCATAGCGCGTTTTAAGCTTGGAAATGAAGCCTAGTTACAAATTTTTAAAAATTGATGAATTTGAATACTTTAACATTGCAGTTCAGTATAATTTAGCTAATTTTACCTAAATATGACAAAACCAGTAAAAAAATTCATTCAAAATATAGTACTGTACACCAGCATGGTCTTAGCGGGTTTTAAGCTTGGAAATACAGCCAAGTTACACATTCCTAAAAATTGATGAATTTGAATACTTTAACATTGCAGTTCAGTATAATTTAGCTAATTTTACCGAAATATGACAAAATCAGTGAAAAAATTCATTAAAAATATATTACTGTATACCAGCATGTTCATAGCGCGTTTTAAGCTTGGAAATACAGCCTGGTTACAAATTTTTAAAAATTGATGAATTTGAATACTTTAACATTGCAGTTCAGTATAATTTAGCTAATTTTACCTAAATATGACAAAACCAGTAAAAAAATTCATTCAAAATATAGTACTGTATACCAGCATGTTCATAGCGCGTTTTAAGCTTGGAAATACAGCCAAATTACAAATTCCTAAAAATTGATGAATTTGAATACTTTAACATTGCAGTTCAGTATAATTTAGCTAATTTTACCTAAATATGACAAAACCAGTAAAAAAATTCTATTAAAAATATAGTACTGTACACCAGCATGGTCTTAGCGGGTTTTAAGCTTGGAAATACAGCCAAATTACACATTCCTAAAAATTGATGAATTTGAATACTTTAACATTGCAGTTCAGTATAATTTAGCTAATTCTACCGAAATATGACAAAATCAGTGAAAAAATTCATTAAAAATATATTACTGTATACCAGCATGTTCATAGCGCGTTTTAAGCTTGGAAATACAGCCTGGTTACAAATTTTTAAAAATTGATGAATTTGAATACTTTAACATTGCAGTTCAGTATAATTTAGCTAATTCTACCTAAATATGACAAAATCAGTGAAAAAATTCATTAAAAATATATTACTGTATACCAGCATGTTCATAGCGCGTTTTAAGCTTGGAAATGAAGCCTGGTTACAAATTTTTAAAAATTGATGAATTTGAATACTTTAACATTGCAGTTCAGTATAATTTAGCTAATTTTACCTAAATATGACAAAACCAGTAAAAAAATTCATTCAAAATATAGTACTGTACACCAGCATGTTCTTAGCGGGTTTTAAGCTTGGAAATACAGCCAAATTACACATTCCTAAAAATTGATGAATTTGAATACTTTAACATTGCAGTTCAGTATAATTTAGCTAATTTTACCGAAATATGACAAAATCAGTGAAAAAATTCATTAAAAATATATTACTGTATACCAGCATGTTCATAGCGCGTTTTAAGCTTGGAAATACAGCCAGGTGACAAATTTTTAAAAATTGATGAATTTGAATACTTTAACATTGCAGTTCAGTATAATTTAGCTAATTCTACCGAAATATGACAAAATCAGTGAAAAAATTTATTAAAAATATATTACTGTATACCAGCATGTTCATAGCGCGTTTTAAGCTTGGAAATGAAGCCTGGTTACAAATTTTTAAAAATTGATGAATTTGAATACTTTAACATTGCAGTTCAGTATAATTTAGCTAATTTTACCTAAATATGACAAAACCAGTAAAAAAATTCATTCAAAATATAGTACTGTACACCAGCATGGTCTTAGCGGGTTTTAAGCTTGGAAATACAGCCAAATTACACATTCCTAAAAATTGATGAATTTGAATACTTTAACATTGCAGTTCAGTATAATTTAGCTAATTTTACCGAAATATGACAAAATCAGTGAAAAAATTTATTAAAAATATATTACTGTATACCAGCATGTTCATAGCGCGTTTTAAGCTTGGAAATACAGCCTGGTTACAAATTTTTAAAAATTGATGAATTTGAATACTTTAACATTGCAGTTCAGTATAATTTAGCTAATTCTACCTAAATATGACAAAACCAGTAAAAAAATTCATTCAAAATATAGTACTGTACACCAGCATGGTCTTAGCGGGTTTTAAGCTTGGAAATACAGCCAAGTTACACATTCCTAAAAATTGATGAATTTGAATACTTTAACATTGCAGTTCAGTATAATTTAGCTAATTTTACCGAAATATGACAAAATCAGTGAAAAAATTCATTAAAAATATATTACTGTATACCAGCATGTTCATAGCGCGTTTTAAGCTTGGAAATACAGCCTGGTTACAAATTTTTAAAAATTGATGAATTTGAATACTTTAACATTGCAGTTCAGTATAATTTAGCTAATTCTACCGAAATATGACAAAATCAGTGAAAAAATTCATTAAAAATATATTACTGTATACCAGCATGTTCATAGCGGGTTTTAAGCTTGGAAATACAGCCAGGTTACAAATTTTTAAAAATTGATGAATTTGAATACTTTAACATTGCAGTTCAGTATAATTTAGCTAATTTTACCGAAATATGACAAAACCAGTAAAAAAATTCATTCAAAATATAGTACTGTACACCAGCATGTTCTTAGCGGGTTTTAAGCTTGGAAATACAGCCAAATTACACATTCCTAAAAATTGATGAATTTGAATACTTTAACATTGCAGTTCAGTATAATTTAGCTAATTCTACCGAAATATGACAAAATCAGTGAAAAAATTCATTAAAAATATATTACTGTATACCAGCATGTTCATAGCGGGTTTTAAGCTTGGAAATACAGCCAAGTTACAAATTTTTAAAAATTGATGAATTTGAATACTTTAACATTGCAGTTCAGTATAATTTAGATAATTCTACCGAAATATGACAAAATCAGTGAAAAAATTCATTAAAAATATATTACTGTATACCAGCATGTTCATAGCGCGTTTTAAGCTTGGAAATACAGCCAAATTACACATTCCTAAAAATTGATGAATTTGAATACTTTAACATTGCAGTTCAGTATAATTTAGCTAATTTTACCTAAATATGACAAAACCAGTAAAAAAATTCATTCAAAATATAGTACTGTACACCAGCATGGTCATAGCGCGTTTTAAGCTTGGAAATACAGCCTGGTTACAAATTTTTAAAAATTGATGAATTTGAATACTTTAACATTGCAGTTCAGTATAATTTAGATAATTCTACCGAAATATGACAAAATCAGTGAAAAAATTTATTAAAAATATATTACTGTATACCAGCATGTTCATAGCGCGTTTTAAGCTTGGAAATGAAGCCTGGTTACAAATTTTTAAAAATTGATGAATTTGAATACTTTAACATTGCAGTTCAGTATAATTTAGCTAATTTTACCTAAATATGACAAAACCAGTAAAAAAATTCATTCAAAATATAGTACTGTACACCAGCATGGTCTTAGCGGGTTTTAAGCTTGGAAATACAGCCAAATTACAAATTCCTAAAAATTGATGAATTTGAATACTTTAACATTGCAGTTCAGTATAATTTAGCTAATTCTACCGAAATATGACAAAATCAGTGAAAAAATTTATTAAAAATATATTACTGTATACCAGCATGTTCATAGCGCGTTTTAAGCTTGGAAATGAAGCCTGGTTACAAATTTTTAAAAATTGATGAATTTGAATACTTTAACATTGCAGTTCAGTATAATTTAGCTAATTTTACCTAAATATGACAAAACCAGTAAAAAAATTCATTCAAAATATAGTACTGTACACCAGCATGTTCTTAGCGGGTTTTAAGCTTGGAAATGCAGCCAAATTACACATTCCTAAAAATTGATGAATTTGAATACTTTAACATTGCAGTTCAGTATAATTTAGCTAATTTTACCTAAATATGACAAAACCAGTAAAAAAATTCATTCAAAATATAGTACTGTACACCAGCATGGTCTTAGCGGGTTTTAAGCTTGGAAATACAGCCTGGTTACAAATTTTTAAAAATTGATGAATTTGAATACTTTAACATTGCAGTTCAGTATAATTTAGCTAATTCTACCGAAATATGACAAAACCAGTAAAAAAATTCATTAAAAATATATTACTGTTTACCACCATGTTCATAGCGCGTTTTAAGCTTGGAAATACAGCCTGGTTACAAATTAATAAAAATTGATGAATTTGAATACTTTAACATTGCAGTTCAGGATAATTTAGATAATTCTACCGAAATATGACAAAATCAGTGAAAAAATTTATTAAAAATATATTACTGTATACCAGCATGTTCATAGCGCGTTTTAAGCTTGGAAATGAAGCCTGGTTACAAATTTTTAAAAATTGATGAATTTGAATACTTTAACATTGCAGTTCAGTATAATTTAGCTAATTTTACCTAAATATGACAAAACCAGTAAAAAAATTCATTCAAAATATAGTACTGTACACCAGCATGGTCTTAGCGGGTTTTAAGCTTGGAAATACAGCCAAATTACACATTCCTAAAAATTGATGAATTTGAATACTTTAACATTGCAGTTCAGTATAATTTAGCTAATTTTACCTAAATATGACAAAACCAGTAAAAAAATTTATTAAAAATATATTACTGTATTCCAGCATGTTCATAGCGCGTTTTAAGCTTGGAAATGAAGCCTGGTTACAAATTTTTAAAAATTGATGAATTTGAATACTTTAACATTGCAGTTCAGTATAATTTAGCTAATTCTACCTAAATATGACAAAACCAGTAAAAAAATTCATTCAAAATATAGTACTGTACACCAGCATGTTCATAGCGCGTTTTAAGCTTGGAAATACAGCCAGGTGACAAATTTTTAAAAATTGATGAATTTGAATACTTTAACATTGCAGTTCAGTATAATTTAGCTAATTCTACCTAAATATGACAAAATCAGTGAAAAAATTTATTAAAAATATATTACTGTATACCAGCATGTTCATAGCGCGTTTTAAGCTTGGAAATACAGCCTGGTTACAAATTTTTAAAAATTGATGAATTTGAATACTTTAACATTGCAGTTCAGTATAATTTAGCTAATTTTACCTAAATGTGACAAAACCAGTAAAAAAATTCATTCAAAATATAGTACTGTACACCAGCATGTTCTTAGCGGGTTTTAAACTTGGAAATACAGCCAAATTACACACTCCTAAAAATTGATGAATTTGAATACTTTAACATTGCAGTTCAGTATAATTTAGCTAATTCTACCGAAATATGACAAAATCAGTGAAAAAATTCATTAAAAATATATTACTGTATACCAGCATGTTCATAGCGCGTTTTAAGCTTGGAAATGAAGCCTGGTGACAAATTTTTAAAAATTGATGAATTTGAATACTTTAACATTGCAGTTCAGTATAATTTAGCTAATTCTACCTAAATATGACAAAATCAGTGAAAAAATTCATTAAAAATATATTACTGTATACCAGCATGTTCATAGCGCGTTTTAAGCTTGGAAATGAAGCCTGGTTACAAATTTTTAAAAATTGATGAATTTGAATACTTTAACATTGCAGTTCAGTATAATTTAGCTAATTTTACCTAAATATGACAAAACCAGTAAAAAAATTCATTAAAAATATAGTACTGTACACCAGCATGGTCTTAGCGGGTTTTAAGCTTGGAAATACAGCCAAATTACACATTCCTAAAAATTGATGAATTTGAATACTTTAACATTGCAGTTCAGTATAAATTAGCTAATTTTACCGAAATATGACAAAATCAGTGAAAAAATTCATTAAAAATATATTACTGTATACCAGCATGTTCATAGCGCGTTTTAAGCTTGGAAATACAGCCTGGTTACAAATTTTTAAAAATTGATGAATTTGAATACTTTAACATTGCAGTTCAGTATAATTTAGCTAATTTTACCTAAATATGACAAAACCAGTAAAAAATTCATTCAAAATATAGTACTGTACACCAGCATGGTCTTAGCGGGTTTTAAGCTTGGAAATACAGCCAAATTACACATTCCTAAAAATTGATGAATTTGAATACTTTAACATTGCAGTTCAGTATAATTTAGATAATTCTACCGAAATATGACAAAATCAGTGAAAAAATTCATTAAAAATATATTACTGTATACCAGCATGTTCATAGCGCGTTTTAAGCTTGGAAATACAGCCTGGTTACAAATTTTTAAAAATTGATTAATTTGAATACTTTAACATTGCAGTTCAGTATAATTTAGCTAATTTTACCTAAATATGACAAAACCAGTAAAAAAATTCATTCAAAATATAGTACTGTACACCAGCATGGTCTTAGCGGGTTTTAAGCTTGGAAATACAGCCAAATTACACATTCCTAAAAATTGATGAATTTGAATACTTTAACATTGCAGTTCAGTATAATTTAGCTAATTCTACCTAAATATGACAAAACCAGTAAAAAAATTCATTCAAAATATAGTACTGTACACCAGCATGTTCATAGCTTGTTTTAAGCTTGGAAATACAGCCAGGTGACAAATTCATAAAAATTGATGAATTTAAATACTTTAACATTGCAGTTCAGGATAATTTAGCTAATTCTACCGAAATATGACAAAATCAGTGAAAAAATTCATTAAAAATATATTACTGTATACCAGCATGTTCATAGCGCGTTTAAAGCTTGGAAATGAAGCCTGGTTACAAATTTTTAAAAATTGATGAATTTGAATACTTTAACATTGCAGTTCAGTATAATTTAGCTAATTTTACCTAAATATGACAAAACCAGTAAAAAAATTCATTCAAAATATAGTACTGTACACCAGCATGGTCTTAGCGGGTTTTAAGCTTGGAAATACAGCCAAATTACACATTCCTAAAAATTGATGAATTTGAATACTTTAACATTGCAGTTCAGTATAATTTAGCTAATTTTACCTAAATATGACAAAACCAGTAAAAAAATTCATTCAAAATATAGGACTGTACACCAGCATGTTCTTAGCGCGTTTTAAGCTTGGAAATGAAGCCTGGTTACAAATTTTTAAAAATTGATGAATTTGAATACTTTAACATTGCAGTTCAGTATAATTTAGCTAATTCTACCGAAATATGACAAAATCAGTGAAAAAATTCATTAAAAATATATTACTGTATACCAGCATGTTCATAGCGCGTTTTAAGCTTGGAAATGAAGCCTGGTTACAAATTTTTAAAAATTGATGAATTTGAATACTTTAACATTGCAGTTCAGTATAATTTAGCTAATTTTACCTAAATATGACAAAACCAGTAAAAAAATTCATTCAAAATATAGTACTGTACACCAGCATGGTCTTAGCGGGTTTTAAGCTTGGAAATACAGCCAAATTACACATTCCTAAAAATTGATGAATTTGAATACTTTAACATTGCAGTTCAGTATAATTTAGCTAATTTTACCGAAATATGACAAAATCAGTGAAAAAATTCATTAAAAATATATTACTGTATACCAGCATGTTCATAGCGCGTTTTAAGCTTGGAAATACAGCCAGGTTACAAATTCCTAAAAATTGATGAATTTAAATACTTTAACATTGCAGTTCAGTATAATTTAGCTAATTCTACCGAAATATGACAAAATCAGTGAAAAAATTCATTAAAAATATATTACTGTATACCAGCATGTTCATAGCGCGTTTTAAGCTTGGAAATGAAGCCTGGTTACAAATTTTTAAAAATTGATGAATTTGAATACTTTAACATTGCAGTTCAGTATAATTTAGCTAATTTTACCTAAATATGACAAAACCAGTAAAAAAATTCATTCAAAATATAGTACTGTACACCAGCATGGTCTTAGCGGGTTTTAAGCTTGGAAATACAGCCAAATTACACATTCCTAAAAATTGATGAATTTGAATACTTTAACATTGCAGTTCAGTATAATTTAGCTAATTCTATCGAAATATGACCAAATCAGTGAAAAAATTCATTAAAAATATATTACTGTATACCAGCATGTTCATAGCGCGTTTTAAGCTTGGAAATGAAGCCTGGTTACAAATTTTTAAAAATTGATGAATTTGAATACTTTAACATTGCAGTTCAGTATAATTTAGCTAATTCTACCGAAATATGACAAAATCAGTGAAAAAATTCATTAAAAATATATTACTGTATACCAGCATGTTCATAGCGCGTTTTAAGCTTGGAAATGAAGCCTGGTTACAAATTTTTAAAAATTGATGAATTTGAATACTTTAACATTGCAGTTCAGTATAATTTAGCTAATTCTATCGAAATTTGACCAAAACAGTGAAAAAATTCATTAAAAATATATTACTGTATACCAGCATGTTCATAGCGCGTTTTAAGCTTGGAAATGAAGCCTGGTTACAAATTTTTAAAAATTGATGAATTTGAATACTTTAACATTGCAGTTCAGTATAATTTAGCTAATTTTACCTAAATTTGACAAAACCAGTAAAAAAATTCATTCAAAATATAGTACTGTACACCAGCATGTCTTAGCGGGTTTTAAGCTTGGAAATACAGCCAAATTACACATTCCTAAAAATTGATGAATTTGAATACTTTAACATTGCAGTTCAGTATAATTTAGATAATTCTACCGAAATATGACAAAATCAGTGAAAAAATTCATTAAACATATATTACTGTATACCAGCATGTTCATAGCGCGTTTTAAGCTTGGAAATGAAGCCTGGTTACAAATTTTTAAAAATTGATGAATTTGAATACTTTAACATTGCAGTTCAGTATAATTTAGCTAATTTTACCTAAATATGACAAAACCAGTAAAAAAATTCATTCAAAATATAGTACTGTACACCAGCATGGTCTTAGCGGGTTTTAAGCTTGGAAATACAGCCAAATTACACATTCCTAAAAATTGATGAATTTGAATACTTTAACATTGCAGTTCAGTATAATTTAGCTAATTCTACCGAAATATGACAAAATCAGTGAAAAAATTCATTAAAAATATAGTACTGTATACCAGCATGTTCATAGCGTGTTTTAAGCTTGGAAATACAGCCAGGTGACAAATTAATAAAAATTGATGAATTTGAATACTTTAACATTGCAGTTCAGTATAATTTAGCTAATTCTACCGAAATATGACAAAATCAGTGAAAAAATTCATTAAAAATATATTACTGTATACCAGCATGTTCATAGCGCGTTTTAAGCTTGGAAATGAAGCCTGGTTACAAATTTTTAAAAATTGATGAATTTGAATACTTTAACATTGCAGTTCAGTATAATTTAGCTAATTTTACCTAAATATGACAAAACCAGTAAAAAAATTCATTCAAAATATAGTACTGTACACCAGCATGGTCTTAGCGGGTTTTAAGCTTGGAAATACAGCCAAATTACACATTCCTAAAAATTGATGAATTTGAATACTTTAACATTGCAGTTCAGTATAATTTAGCTAATTCTATCGAAATTTGACCAAATCAGTGAAAAAATTCATTAAAAATATATTACTGTATACCAGCATGTTCATAGCGCGTTTTAAGCTTGGAAATACAGCCAGGTTACAAATTTTTAAAAATTGATGAATTTAAATACTTTAACATTGCAGTTCAGTATAATTAAGCTAATTCTACCGAAATATGACAAAATCAGTGAAAAAAATTCATTAAACATATATTACTGTATACCAGCATGTTCATAGCGCGTTTTAAGCTTGGAAATGAAGCCTGGTTACAAATTTTTAAAAATTGATGAATTTAAATACTTTAACATTGCAGTTCAGTATAATTTAGCTAATTTTACCTAAATATGACAAAACCAGTAAAAAAATTCATTCAAAATATAGTACTGTACACCAGCATGGTCTTAGCGGGTTTTAAGCTTGGAAATACAGCCAAATTACACATTCCTAAAAATTGATGAATTTGAATACTTTAACATTGCAGTTCAGTATAATTTAGCTAATTTTACCGAAATATGACAAAATCAGTGAAAAAATTTATTAAAAATATATTACTGTTTACCACCATGTTCATAGCGCGTTTTAAGCTTGGAAATACAGCCTGGTTACAAATTTTTAAAAATTGATGAATTTGAATACTTTAACATTGTAGTTCAGTATAATTTAGCTAATTCTACCTAAATATGACAAAACCAGTAAAAAAATTCATTTAAAATATAGTACTGTACACCAGCATGTTCATAGCGCGTTTTAAGCTTGGAAATACAGCCAGGTGACAAATTAATAAAAATTGATGAATTTGAATACTTTAACATTGCAGTTCAGTATAATTTAGATAATTCTACCGAAATATGACAAAATCAGTGAAAAAATTCATTAAAAATATATTACTGTATACCAGCATGTTCATAGCGCGTTTTAAGCTTGGAAATGAAGCCTGGTTACAAATTTTTAAAAATTGATGAATTTGAATACTTTAACATTGCAGTTCAGTATAATTTAGCTAATTTTACCTAAATATGACAAAACCAGTAAAAAAATTCATTCAAAATATAGTACTGTACACCAGCATGGTCTTAGCGGGTTTTAAGCTTGGAAATACAGCCAAATTACACATTCCTAAAAATTGATGAATTTGAATACTTTAACATTGCAGTTCAGTATAATTTAGCTAATTCTACCGAAATATGACAAAATCAGTGAAAAAATTCATTAAAAATATATTACTGTATACCAGCATGTTCATAGCGCGTTTTAAGCTTGGAAATGAAGCCTGGTTACAAATTTTTAAAAATTGATGAATTTGAATACTTTAACATTGCAGTTCAGTATAATTTAGCTAATTTTACCTAAATATGACAAAACCAGTAAAAAAATTCATTCAAAATATAGTACTGTACACTAGCATGGTCTTAGCGGGTTTTAAGCTTGGAAATACAGCCAAATTACACATTCCTAAAAATTGATGAATTTGAATACTTTAACATTGCAGTTCAGTATAATTTAGCTAATTCTACCGAAATATGACAAAATCAGTGAAAAAATTCATTAAAAATATATTACTGTATACCAGCATGTTCATAGCTTGTTTTAAGCTTGGAAATACAGCCAGGTGACAAATTAATAAAAATTGATGAATTTGAATACTTTAACATTGCAGTTCAGTATAATTTAGATAATTCTACCGAAATATGACAAAATCAGTGAAAAAATTCATTAAAAATATATTACTGTATACCAGCATGTTCATAGCGCGTTTTAAGCTTGGAAATGAAGCCTGGTTACAAATTTTTAAAAATTGATGAATTTAAATACTTTAACATTGCAGTTCAGTATAATTTAGCTAATTTTACCTAAATATGACAAAACCAGTAAAAAAATTCATTCAAAATATAGTACTGTACACCAGCATGGTCTTAGCGGGTTTTAAGCTTGGAAATACAGCCAGGTTACAAATTCATAAAAATTGATGAATTTAAATACTTTAACATTGCAGTTCAGTATAATTTAGCTAATTCTACCGAAATATGACAAAATCAGTGAAAAAATTCATTAAAAATATATTACTGTATACCAGCATGTTCATAGCGCGTTTTAAGCTTGGAAATACAGCCTGGTTACAAATTTTTAAAAATTGATGAATTTGAATACTTTAACATTGCAGTTCAGTATAATTTAGCTAATTTTACCTAAATATGACAAAACCAGTAAAAAAATTCATTCAAAATATAGTACTGTACACCAGCATGGTCTTAGCGGGTTTTAAGCTTGGAAATACAGCCAAATTACACATTCCTAAAAATTGATGAATTTGAATACTTTAACATTGCAGTTCAGTATAATTTAGCTAATTTTACCTAAATATGACAAAACCAGTAAAAAAATTCATTCAAAATATAGTACTGTACACCAGCATGGTCTTAGCGGGTTTTAAGCTTGGAAATACAGCCAAATTACAAATTCCTAAAAATTGATGAATTTGAATACTTTAACATTGCAGTTCAGTATAATTTAGATAATTCTACCGAAATATGACAAAATCAGTGAAAAAATTCATTAAAAATATATTACTGTATACCAGCATGTTCATAGCGCGTTTTAAGCTTGGAAATGAAGCCTGGTTACAAATTTTTAAAAATTGATGAATTTGAATACTTTAATATTGCAGTTCAGTATAATTTAGCTAATTCTACCGAAATATGACAAAATCAGTGAAAAAATTCATTAAAAATATATTACTGTATACCAGCATGTTCATAGCGCGTTTTAAGCTTGGAAATACAGCCAGGTGACAAATTTTTAAAAATTGATGAATTTAAATACTTTAACATTGCAGTTCAGTATAATTTAGCTAATTCTACCGAAATATGACAAAATCAGTGAAAAAATTCATTAAAAATATATTACTGTATACCAGCATGTTCATAGCGCGTTTTAAGCTTGGAAATGAAGCCTGGTTACAAATTTTTAAAAATTGATGAATTTGAATACTTTAACATTGCAGTTCAGTATAATTTAGCTAATTTTACCTAAATATGACAAAACCAGTAAAAAAATTCATTCAAAATATAGTACTGTACACCAGCATGGTCTTAGCGGGTTTTAAGCTTGGAAATACAGCCAAGTTACACATTCCTAAAAATTGATGAATTTGAATACTTTAACATTGCAGTTCAGTATAATTTAGCTAATTTTACCGAAATATGACAAAATCAGTGAAAAAATTCATTAAAAATATATTACTGTATACCAGCATGTTCATAGCGCGTTTTAAGCTTGGAAATGAAGCCTGGTTACAAATTTTTAAAAATTGATGAATTTAAATACTTTAACATTGCAGTTCAGTATAATTTAGCTAATTTTACCTAAATATGACAAAACCAGTAAAAAAATTCATTCAAAATATAGTACTGTACACCAGCATGGTCTTAGCGGGTTTTAAGCTTGGAAATACAGCCAAATTACACATTCCTAAAAATTGATGAATTTGAATACTTTAACATTGCAGTTCAGTATAATTTAGCTAATTTTACCGAAATATGACAAAATCAGTGAAAAAATTCATTAAAAATATATTACTGTATACCAGCATGTTCATAGCTTGTTTTAAGCTTGGAAATACAGCCAGGTGACAAATTCATAAAAATTGATGAATTTAAATACTTTAACATTGCAGTTCAGTATAATTAAACTAATTCTACCGAAATATGACAAAATCAGTGAAAAAATTCATTAAAAATATATTACTGTATACCAGCATGTTCATAGCGCGTTTTAAGCTTGGAAATGAAGCCTGGTTACAAATTTTTAAAAATTGATGAATTTGAATACTTTAACATTGCAGTTCAGTATAATTTAGCTAATTTTACCTAAATATGACAAAACCAGTAAAAAAATTCATTCAAAATATAGTACTGTACACCAGCATGGTCTTAGCGGGTTTTAAGCTTGGAAATACAGCCAAATTACACATTCCTAAAAATTGATGAATTTGAATACTTTAACATTGCAGTTCAGTATAATTTAGCTAATTCTATCGAAATTTGACCAAATCAGTGAAAAAATTCATTAAAAATATGTTACTGTATACCAGCATGTTCATAGCGCGTTTTAAGCTTGGAAATGAAGCCTGGTTACAAATTTTTAAAAATTGATGAATTTGAATACTTTAACATTGCAGTTCAGTATAATTTAGCTAATTCTACCGAAATATGACAAAATCAGTGAAAAAATTCATTCAAAATATATTACTGTATACCAGCATGTTCATAGCGCGTTTTAAGCTTGGAAATGAAGCCTGGTTACAAATTTTTAAAAATTGATGAATTTGAATACTTTAACATTGCAGTTCAGTATAATTTAGCTAATTTTACCTAAATATGACAAAACCAGTAAAAAAATTCATTTAAAATATAGTATTGTACACCAGCATATTCAAAGCTTGTTTTAAGCTTGGAAATACAGCCAGGTGACAAATTAATAAAAATTGATGAATTTGAATACTTTAACATTGCAGTTCAGGATAATTTAGATAATTCTACCGAAATATGACAAAATCAGTAAAAAAATTTATTAAAAATATATTACTGTATACCAGCATGTTCATAGCGCGTTTTAAGCTTGGAAATGAAGCCTGGTTACAAATTTTTAAAAATTGATGAATTTAAATACTTTAACATTGCAGTTCAGTAGAATTTAGCTAATTTTACCTAAATATGACAAAACCAGTAAAAAAATTCATTCAAAATATAGTACTGTACACCAGCATGGTCTTAGCGGGTTTTAAGCTTGGAAATACAGCCAAATTACACATTCCTAAAAAATTGATGAATTTGAATACTTTAACATTGCAGTTCAGTATAATTTAGCTAATTCTATCGAAATTTGACCAAATCAGTGAAAAAATTCATTAAAAATATATTACTGTATACCAGCATGTTCATAGCGCGTTTTAAGCTTGGAAATGAAGCCTGGTTACAAATTTTTAAAAATTGATGAATTTGAATACTTTAACATTGCAGTTCAGTATAATTTAGCTAATTCTACCTAAATATGACAAAACCAGTAAAAAAATTCATTAAAAATATAGTACTGTACACCAGCATGTTCATAGCGCGTTTTAAGCTTGGAAATGAAGCCTGGTTACAAATTTTTAAAAATTGATGAATTTGAATACTTTAACATTGCAGTTCAGTAGAATTTAGCTAATTTTACTTAAATATGACAAAACCAGTAAAAAAATTCATTCAAAATATAGTACTGTACACCAGCATGGTCTTAGCGGGTTTTAAGCTTGGAAATACAGCCAAATTACACATTCCTAAAAATTGATGAATTTGAATACTTTAACATTGCAGTTCAGTATAATTTAGCTAATTTTACATAAATATGACAAAATCAGTGAAAAAATTTATTAAAAATATATTACTGTTTACCACCATGTTCATAGCGCGTTTTAAGCTTGGAAATACAGCCTGGTTACAAATTTTTAAAAATTGATGAATTTGAATACTTTAACATTGTAGTTCAGTATAATTTAGCTAATTCTACCTAAATATGACAAAACCAGTAAAAAAATTCATTCAAAATATAGTACTATACACAAGCATGGTCTTAGCGGGTTTTAAGCTTGGAAATACAGCCAAGTTACAGCACACGTAAAAATTGA
>JAQFVV010017622.1:0-25997 GCA_028023455.1 Epiperipatus broadwayi
TGCATATTTTACGGTAACTGATTAACCCTTAGAGACCTGAACGGCCATTTTGAATTTTTAGAAAAAATTACAGGACATACAATTTTAAATGAAATGTCTTATTTATTACAATAAATAAAAATATATATACATTTTTATAAAGTGCAAATATGAAAGAATGTAATAAAGCTGATAAAGTAGTCATTGACACAAAAAATTAATTAAAAAAGATATTCTTCACCTTTTTAAAATCTTTATTTTTACATTGGTTCACAAACTCTCAATTTTGAAAGGTATAACCTAAAATGACAATTTCATAGACAGCTTCATCACATTCGTCATAAAATGCAGAAAAAAATTATATATAACATGACCTACCTGAGTTACAGATTGTTGGTGTAATGTGGCAGAAGGTGACAATTTCGATTTTCTTTTTCAAGTAAGTAGCCTGTATGTTCAATTTTTGCCAGCAGTTGTTTTTCTAGGCCCTCTATTCGGGATATATATTAGAAATGCAAGGTTTTAGTGAGGATCAAAAAAAAATAACAGTAATAACTTTAGTAAATTCTAAGTTATGGGGGTAAAAAATAATGACTATATTATTGAAAAATCGGGGGTGGGGCGAGCTAAATTATGCATTATTTCATAGGAGACCACAATAGCAAAGTATGTTTCAAAGTAATTAAAAACGTATCTACAATGAAATGAATAAAAACATAGTAATCACGTGATGTTAAATTTCTGAAGCAGTTGGTTTTGGTTTGAGTAAAGAAACAAAATTAAAAATGAAGATAATTTTTAAAAGTATCAAACAAAAAAGTAATAGTTGTTTTTCTGATTTTAAAATTGGAAACGGGACTTTAAAAGATAGAATCAAAATGAAATCATAAATCAATTAAGATGCCATTAGAGCCTAGTTCAATACAAATATTCATTAAGGGTAAATTTGATACAAGATTTAATTTATGCAACAAATTTTGCTGACCACATTTCGGGTTTATGGCTTAATCATCTTTTTTAACAATTCTCTTAAGTATTTTTTTTTTTTCTATTTTAAGGCCCTGTCTTAGAAATAACGAATGTTTGTTTTTCAATTATCTAAAGGTTACATTTGTTTTCGTACCAAACAACCCGATTACGTATTTTGAATTTGATAGGATACTTGTGAATTTTCAAGAATACTAAGATGACAGCCCGTATTTCATTAACAATCTTCGACATTTACAAAATAAATGTTAATTTTTTGAAAAAAGGAATAAATTCTGATAAATTTCATCAACAATCTTTCTTTCAATTTTTTTTTCTTGCCTCAAAAATGTTTACAAAATTAAAGTTACATTTTTAAAAAAAGGAATAATTTTCATTAACAATATTTCAAATTTGATTTTTATCCCCCCCCCCCCCCCGAAACGTTTACAAAACGAATGGTGGGTCTACAATCCAAACCAGTTGTTGTTTTGTTAAATAAAAAAAAAAAAATTCCAATAAATTTAATTGACAATCTTCATTTCAATATTTTATTTACTCCCTAAAAATGAGTTAGTTACAAAAAATGAGTGGAACGCCTACAACCTCCCAAATTGCGTTGTTAGCCGAGAGGTATCGCAGCCGCCATGCAAGCAAGTAGTTGGTTGCAGACGGTTGTGGGTTCGCGTCCCGGCCGATGCTATGACATATGGAAAAAAAAATGAACCCATATAAGTATAATTCACGTTGGCGGTGTGCAATCTCTACTGGCTTCCAAAATTGCTACAAATGAATCTGGTTGCAGTCGACGCCATATAAATTTTGCTAAATAGGAATCCAGGTAATGGTGCACTGTTTTTTATTTTCATATCATGACAACTAAGGATTCCATACTTTTGGAAATATTCCACTGCATCCTGTTCTGTGACAGAAAGGTCCCAAATTTTGATCATTATCACAATTTACAAAAAAAAAAAAACTGGTCAAGAAGAAACACGGAAGTGAAAGTTACCACATTAGGAGCGACTTCTCCTCTCCCACGTTGTAATATATATATTAAAAAAGAAATATTCTTAATGAAATTTATCGGAATTTATTACTTTTTTTGAAATTTTATAGTATTTTTTAATTTAACAAGTTATATCTTTGGGAGATTGTAAACCCTTCCAACATTTGTATCAATTTTGGAAGTCATTACCGATTGTGCGCCCGTGATATATGCACACTGTAAATATTGCGTTTATATATATATATTGGGTCTGTAAATGTAACCAAGACATCTTCAGGAAATTGGGACCCTCCATTCATTTTGTTCTAAATGTAATTAGCATATCTTCAGGAAATAAAAAAAATTGAAATAAAGATTGTCAATTAAATTTATTACTTTTATTTTTTAATTAACCAAACAAACGCAGCTTCGGGAGATTTAGGCCCTCCACTCATTTTGTAAATGTTTTAAGGCAGTAAAAAACAAAATCGAAAAAAATATTGTCAATGAAGTTTATCGGAAGGTTGTGCATTCGAATGCAGGCACTCAGAAAAACAACAAATAAATCAATAAATAATAAATTTAGATGCGGACTGGAATAATAATGAAATAATATAATATAATATACCATATACTCCGCAATGTACAGTTCCCAATGCACTTTTAACATAATTTATTTTATCTCCTCTTGCCTACAGCTGGACAGTTGAAACTGTAGGCAAGAGGAGATAAAATAAATCATATGTTAAAAGTGCATTGTGAAATGTAAGTTGTGGAATATGTGGTATATTATATATAATTAAACAATGCAAATAAAGGGAAGTGAAAGAATTTTAATAATGAAATGTTACTAATAGTGAATAATTATTGCTACATTCCAATACAGTATATATAGTTCACTTATGATTCAATTCTCATGACGAACATAATAGCTTTCTGCATGGTTTCCTTTGGCCCCAGTTTCCAACACACTTTGGCTCTGCTCCTCGAACTGAATTCTTTGACTTCATTCAGCTGCTGTTCCCAATCACATTGCTACACCGTCACTTAAGCTTTCTACAGCTACTATCCACTAAAATCTCATACCAACAGTTCACTTGGTAAATTCATGGGAATAAGAACCATGAACGTTGCTGCACCCCATTTATCACCACAGTGTTCTTATCCCAAATTACGTAAATATTTTCTATTGTTACATTCTACACAAATTTAATCATTAAATAAAATCTTATCAGTTAATGATCTAAAAATATATTTCTGTAATATATTTCCTTACTTTTTCTGGAGTACTAAAAGACTTATTGTTGAATTTCCATGTACATATTTTACTAACAACACAGAATTTATTCTTTTTTTTTAAGTTTAATGTTTATTTTGTAAATATCAGATCATTAATGAAATATGGGCTGTCATCTTGGTAGGGTCAGGAAACTGTATATTTATATTCCTGAAAAGTCATATTCATTATTGCTTTTAACCAAGCCAGAGTATTATCTTCTCCAGTCTCACAGACCATTCATGCAGGCGGGGGGAGGGGTTGCTGTTTATCTATCAAATTACTCCTAGTCCTACATTTTCATTTATATTCACAATTACAGTAATTTGAGAATCTATATAATTTCAGTATAGTACAATCTATTTACCACGTGACTGCTGTTCTGGGCAGTGTTAGCATGTATCCAGTTTTGCTGCACATAATTAACATGATGGTGGAAATGAATACTGGAAATTGTTTAAATTGAGTAATGTGCTGTGAACTATCATAAAATGTACAACTTCTTGCATGTTATCGCAATGCTATTTATAAATATTTTGCTTCAAATGCCGAGCAGCTTTGCCAGCAATCCTGTTTGATAGAATACAAACATGCCCCCCTCTTCCTCAATCAATTATGAAGGCTTTAAATTAAATGGAAGAAATCCCTAGCCATTATTTAATACCAGGATTTTTGGTGATTCACATTTCTTTTAATATTAACATTTTTCTGTACTAATATTTTTTACTAGTCTATATTTCAATCCCTTTGAGCCAGCATTAACTAGAACCACAAAGAATGACTTGGAATGGCCTTTATAGTTATCCATGTGCACTATCATTTTTTAGCCATTTATCAGTCTTCAATTTGTATTTGTTAAACCATTAAGAAATCACATGACCAATGAGTGATCACATGATCTTTGCTTACACATTAGTAATCAATAGCATATTTTTCTATTCACCCCTGTTTTATGCCATGTAGTATAAGTTTTATTTATTAATAGATGCCAAATGGTTGTGCTTAATATAGCATCCAATACTGTCCTATTCAAATATTCCAAGACTAGTTGAAGCTTATGTCTACCATCAGTGAGCAGATTTTTTGAACAGTGTACTTAGATCTTTGACTTGAATGCTTCTTTTCTTTAGCAGTCATTTTTACTTTCTATTATGCAATCAATGTAGCAGTTGAAACTAGAATTTTTTAAAATTCAAACCTATTTGCCTGCATAATTATACATATAGATATGAAACCAGCATTTTATATATGATATGATGCCATAACTTTTTTATACTGAGTCACGTTTTTGTTTAGTCAGAAATCATATAAAACCATTAAAACATCACATGCCCAATAATTCATCACATTATACATTACTATTCATTTTCTATTCTCATCACTTTTATGCCATCTGGTGTAAACTTTAGTAATCAATAGATGCCAGACACCATGAAGACGCCTCAGCTAGAAGATTATCAGTAAACATATCTTCCTGCAGGGCTCTATAAAATTAAATGTAAAATAATATCTAAATTAATTCATAATTCTAAAGGTAGCTAAATGCTGAACATTCATAATTAAAACTTGTAATAACATTTAACAAGTAAATTCTATAATTTTTAATTTAATAATAATCTTTGTAAGAATCTTGCCCGATTAATGAATATTTTTAATTGATAATTCTTTTAACATAATAACTGTAATCAGTTATTACTAGATATATCTGTATCTTGCCTATTTTCTATTTTATATATTGTTAATTCATTAATATATGTTATGCCTTCACTCAGAGCAGAGATCAATAATATTAATAATTTTGGAGAGCTAATTAAAAGCTCTCATGTACCTAATTTATGTGGCTTTTAGCACACCTATAAATCTCTGATCTGAAAACCTACTTTTATATATGTTAGTTAAGCTACTATGTTTTAGCTTATTGTAATTCAGGTTTGCATATTAAATGATTATATGTAAGTAAATAATATTTTGAAGCATATTATAAGTAACTATTTAAGTCCCAAATATGCTTTATTCCTCCTTAGTTTATTATTATAAATTATATATTCGTTTAGTAAACCAAGTTCATTTTAATTAAGCTATTTTAACATGTTTTAAGTATGCTAATTTTCAAATGGGCACCCAATAGTTTTGCAGATCGAAAGTATAGATTAGCGCTTAGTACTTTTAATATTTGATATTTGAAATGTGTTGCAAATGTGGCTTTAAAAAGCACATACATGCTACACGGCTTGCTATACACATATTTTTTTTTAAATGGCTTTCATTTTGAGGGCCACCTCATTATTCTAAGTTTGGACAGCTCTCTTTTAGAACTAGAACACAAGGGTCTAAAACAATATATTAAGCTGCTCTGACCACCCAAACGAAATTTTCTCATATTTTATGATAACAAGTCATACGGTCCACTGGAACCGAGTACTTGATACTGAATCCCGTAAGTAATTGCACATCTGAGCCACACTTTTTCTTTAGTTTAAGTAGCATCATAGTCTCTGAAGCTATGCTGCAAATCGCCAGTTTGTCATCTTTTATATTATTCAATTCAGCATTGATCTGAATTCCAGATCTAGTTTATATAAACAATCTGAATAGTGAACACATTTATTGTTCATTATGTTATGTAATATTAATAAATAAGTTTATTTGTCAGTTAGCCATTAGCAAATCTTGTACAGATGGCTTATTATAATTAAAGCATGATGAGGAACCATAGACATTAATTGGTTTCAAACATTAAACCTAACTAGTGCATAAAAGGTGAAATTCATATTTAAACCCCCCTTATTGCTATAAACACCTGTGTGTGTGTAAATCCTAATGCACTTATATTTATATTATGTATCTTATATTTTAATATTTAAAACTCATAAATATTTACTGCATTATTTACAATTCATGCCAAATCTCATTCAAATCCACTCTCTTTAGTATTAAATATTAATGCATGCATTATCTAATTAGCCATAGATGTGTGTGTTTAGTTATTTATAAATTATATTCATCCTTTATTCCCTGAGTCTCTGATTTTACCTTTTGTTACTGCCAGCATGCAAACTAAAAGTGTCCAAGTGTGACCATATATATGTCATTCATAGGGTAGTAAATCATGGAGCATTGGTGAAGAAGCTGAAGTGTGATCAGATTCAAGGTCAGCCTTGGCATAACTTGCCGAAACTCTGGATTTTGTTGCATGGATGTATAAATATGGCCATTATTTAAATTATTTTTCCCCCAGGTATGGCATTCCCAGGAAAAAAATTCATCCTATGTAATGGGCATATTTGTACATTTATGCAACAAAATTCAGTTGCCAAGTTATACCAAGGCTGATTCAGATGAAAGGTTAAGATCTCGAATCCTATCGCACTTCAGCTACTTCACCAATGTTCCTTGATTTACTATCCTATGGATAACATATATGAGCCCACAGTCAGACTCTTTTAGTTTGTGTGTTATGACTAATATAATACATAAATAACTAAACACACAAATCTATGGCTAATTAAATAATGCACATATTAATATATAATATTAAACAGAGTGCATTTGGATAACATTTGGCATGAACTGTAAATAACACACTAAACATTTATGAGTTTTAAATATTTAATTATTAAAATATAAGATACATAATATAAACATAAGTGCATTAGGATTTACATACACACAAACATGTTTACAATAATGAATGGGTTTGAATATGAATTCCACTTTTTAAAAACTCGAATTTAGTTAGGTTTAACATTTATTACAAATAAATATGTACAGTTTCTAATCATGCCTTAATTATGGTATGCCATTTCTATGAGGTTTGCTAATAGCTAAATCTTACAAGCATCATAACTAACAAATAAACTTATTTATTAATATTACATAATAAACAATAAATGTGTTCTCTATGCAGATCGTTTATATAAACTAGATCTGGAGTTCAGATCAATGCTGAACCAAATAATATAAAATAGAGTGAACTGGCAATTTTGAGGGTAGCTTCAGAGACTACAGTGCTACATAAACTAAAGAAGGGTTGTGATTCAAATGTGCAATTACTCATGGGATTCAGTACCAGGTACTTGTTTGCTGTCGACCATATGACTTGCTATCATAAAATACAAGATTTAGTTTGAATAATCAGAGCAGCTTAATACAAGGTTCTGAACCCTCATGTTCCAGTTCAAAAAAGAGCTGTCTGAACTAAAAATAATGGGGTGACCCTTAAAACCAAAGATCATTTTAATAAGAAGATATATAGCAAGGCATAAAGCATGTATATGCTTCATAAAAACACATTCGAAATGCTTTCCAAATATCAAATCAAAATTAATAAAGTGCTAATCTATAGTTTTGATATGCGAAACTACTATATGTCGGTTCGCAAATTAGCATACTTAAAACATGATAAAAAAGGCTAATTAAAAATGATCTAGTTTACTAATTAATCCACATAGTTTATAAGAATAAACTAAGGAGTCAAACATATTTGGGACTTAATTAACAAGTTGTTTATAATATGCTTTAAAATATCACTCTCACTCTTACTTAACTAAATAGTTAGTTAATGTACAAACCCAAATTACAATAAGCCAAAACATAGTAGCCTAACATAAATAAAAGTAGGTTTTCAGATCGGAGACTTATAGATGTGCTAAAAGCAACATAAATTAGTTATGTGAGAGCTTCAAATCAACTCTCCAAAATTATTAATACTATCAATCTCTGCCCTGAATGAAGGCATAACATAAATTAATGAATTAACATTATATAAAATAGAAAATAGGCATGACCACAGATTAGCAAGATACAGATATATAATAATAACTGATTACAGTTATTACATTAAAAGAATTCTTATAAATATTCATTAATTAGGCAAGATTCTTACAAAGATTATTATTAAATTAAATGTTACAGAATTTACTTGTTAAAAGTTCTTACAAGTTATTAATAATGAATGTTCAACATTTAGCTAGCTTTAGAATTTATGAATTAATTTAGATATTATTTTAGATTTAATTTTATAAAGCCCTATGGAAAGATATGTTTACCGATCACCTTTTAGCTGAGGCATCTTAATGGCATCTGGCACTGGCTTTCTCTACAGGGCTGCCATATTTCTGATGTCCTTATGGCAGGCTGTTTATCTTGAACTTCTTCCCCATTCTGAGCCAATCCTTTGAAAGGAAGATGGCAGTGGGTTGTCTTTAGCTGGCTGTTTTCATTGCAAATCTAGGCATACAGCCTGAATATGATTGACTTAAAAAAATGAGATAGAGAGCAAATGAGTGTCCTTTTTTCACTTCAAATTGTGGTTTTATATTAACTTTCACCACCCCCTTTCACAAGCCATTAAAGTTGTTTACAACTTTTAACCTTAAATTTCAAAATTTAATAGCTCTTATAAAATTTACCAAAGACAAAATATCCAGCTGTAGTTATTGACAAGTAGGGCCGGTTTAATGACTTTGTCTTCATTTTAATGTTATTTTTTTAAAACATAATTAAAATTTTAGTTCTCAGTTTACCATTTAATGAGAGGTATCTTTGAGAAATCTAAAATCTTTGATTCTCTTGAGAGGTACTTCTGAGAAATCTAATCTTTGATTCTTTGTTTTAAAAAAGATTTAAGTTGTCAACACTCTACTATATGTATATGACAGCCACCCTGGATTTAACATTTTATATGGAAATACAAAGAAATTTATTTACAGAATTTATAAGTTAAAAGAAAGAACTTAGAAAAGTTGTAATACTCACTAAGTCTATCATATTATAGTTCCCTTCGCATATATACTTAGGTGCACATGTACACACATGACAATGTTTACACATCTTACTTCATTAATTTTAAAATTATATTGGGGTATATATTATTATACACATACAGATATTATTATTAGATGTGCACACATACATGTAAATATACCCTATTATATATCAAAATACATTATTATAGGATTTTATATGTAAACTGAGATGGGTTTGAATTAGGAAAAGTATACTATGGTACATAGTAGATGAAATGGAATAATAGACAGATACCATTTCAGTATTCTGTGCCTTTTCTTCTAATAAAATATTTATTGAACATTAACATTTGTATGGCTTTTAAAAATATAATTTACAATCATTTGCTTTATGAATAACATCATAAGACATGTTGCATATTCATTATTGCAAGGTATGTACACTTTTACGACAGCAGAAAGTAGCAAATCTGCCAGTTAAAAAAGTTAATCTTCCAAACTAACAATTTCTTAATGGAAAAAAAACAGGATAAGTATAACACAATTACAGCAAAGATGCAACTCCTTATTTATGACATTGACAAGACTGTTATTCCAAGCCCATTAAAAGCTGCAAGCTTTCTATGGTAAATACATTGTTTTGGAAGAAGTTATAAAATAAAAACAAAAGTATAAAATTGAAATGATTAGATAATTATTATTACCTTGGCTGACTTTGAACACAATTTATTGTTAGATATATGCTTTATTTACATTCACTATTAATTGTTATTCACATTTTTTACATATAATTGCAGTTACTTTTTTCACTTATTTTAGATTAATTTATTTGCTCTTGTGACAACTGACATTTTAGATCCACAAAAATTAATACATTAACTGTCTAATATTAAATACTATTTTGCTATCCAACTAATTAGTTTGCAACAAACATTAAAACATTATTTACATCTCATGTGGATATATATATTATCCTGGTCAAAAATGAATGTCCATCCAACAAGACTTAGAATCTGAGCAAAAGTACCCTGAATCCAATTATGGCCGAGATACACAGGTGAGGAGCAATCATGAATTCTAACTTGTTTGCCCATTCCCCAAATCTATAACACTACGGACAACACTTATGGTGATACTACATAAATTATTTCCGGGCCCAGTACTGCAGCATTTTGCATGAGAACTTAACTGGCGATGATGAGAGATTGAGTGAACACAAGATATGTTAAAAGCATACATAAATATATTAATGAGATTCGAACAACTGGATTAAGTTTTAATGTTATAAATATTTATTTTGACAAAATTCAAGATGATTTTATATATGTACAATCAACTTCATGCATGTTAAATGATTATTTTGGTTACAAATCTTTGACAAACTTGAAACAATTATTTTATTTTAATAGACAGCAATTAAGTGTGGCAGTTACAATACTGAACATATATTTAAAATAGGATTTTATTAAATATTACAAAAACAGTTATCTGGGTGATTGGGGGACGTATGTACATTAAAACATATAAAGATATGGCAATAATAGAGTTTCACTGTTTGTACAACATTAATGGGATGCCCCTGACATTTGATACATAACTTTATTTTAATTCATAGCATTTATTGATAACACTTAAATAAGAATATATTCTAATCAGTAAGTAGACTAAAAACATTATTTATTTTACATTTTTGATATTTAACTTTCAAATATTGCGAAACTATCAATACAGGAATGACTTATGTCAATAAAGGGAAGGGCAGCTTCATAAAATGTTGGATTTAAAACTACAACAAAAAATGTTACAAAGAGAAAAACGTTTCATTATCATATATCATTACAATCTATTTTGTTAAACAGGCTAGAAAACAAACTATAAGAAATTGCAGTGCTACCATTATGTCAGAGAGAGAGAGTGTGTGGCATTTGGCCAAGAAAGCATCATTCTCTGATTATTAAGGTGGTATGTCAGCATCATGGCCAACAGTACCGAAGGAAAGGTAGGTAGGAAATTACTATGGGTCCGGATCATGGCAAAGCCACACAGAACTTTAACTACACTAACCTGCATGTTCCAGGAGTAGACTTAGACCCCTGTTATGAATGAGAACAATAAAAAAACAGAAGGCTTCAAATCTCCAGGGCGAGGTATGGGCTAATCAAAGCAGTATATAAATATGTACTTTATGGAGAACAATGACAAACGAAGATGATCATGAATCCCTGGAATGAGGCACAGGTGAATCAGATCAAGCCCTATGTAGCTTATTAATAATTTGATGTATGCTAGCAATGCTATTATAAGAATATAAAATCATTGGATTTAAATAGTTTAACAAATACATAATGAAATGTTAAAATAATGCCCCGGGTAAGATAAAATTTATCAAAAGTTAAAACTATAATTAATGAAGCATCCATTGATCCTCCTTTTTGAATCACTATTTTGTTTAACATATAAAAAAAACTAAAATTCACACACTTAAAAGTGCAAATAACAAAATAGGATAAGGTCGCCAGCCTTTTTGGCGATAATCATCAATAAAAAAATTAATAAAATTAACGGATACCAATATCCACCCCATATTGCAAAGTATACATTTTGTATAAATTTACGATAAAATATTTTTTAAAAGCATGTATTCATTTAAAATACAAACTCAATATTACAAGCTATTTAGAAATAAAGACATGAAATAATTAATTCCCCCCTCCCCTTATTATTCCACAGTGGGATATAAAAGAAGTTCGTAAGACTGGGTTTGATTGGCATTTACAAATAAAATTAAGTGAGAAATATAAAACTATCATTAAAAATAAATTATAACCACACTAAATTATAAAAATAATAAGCGTGAGTTGGACAAAAAAATTTATAATAGTATTAATTTGGATAGTAGAGAATTGATACAAAGAAAATAATTATTAACTTAACATACTTGCCGATTGGCAAGTTAAAAAAGATTCAAAATAAAGAGTACATTAATTTTAAAGAATTAGAGGTTAGAATTTAGTTACTACAATTATAATGACTAGGCTTATTACCTTGGGATTCTATGGAATAAAGTACTGATGAATCTTCTGTGGCAGGCAGCATTCTTTGATTTAAAATGTTTCTTGGCCTTGGCAGTTCTTTGACAACACAAGCACACTTAAGCAGTAGGAGCTACAACTCTGCATGGGGAAGAGTTGAGCTGAAGATGGAGGACAAGGCAGCTAGAACCCCTAAAAAATTAAACAGATGTGGAGTCGGCTAGCGACTATTGACCAAAACTCTGACACAATAGATTTTTGGTCCTATTTATACCAGTTTTCAGTTATTCAAAGAATGTTTTTAATTAAACTTCTTAACTTTAATTTACAGAAATATGTTCTCTATTGTTATGGGAGATGCAATTATTGCTAGATAACTGTCCAAAAATAAATTCAAATCAATTTTCAGATTGAAAATAGATTTGATAAAAATGTTAACAGCTAACTAAAATCAATTAGCTTTGTTTTAAATTTTACTTTCATTAACTTTAATTTAAAAATTCCTTTTTAAAATCATGAAGCAAACTAATGTTCCCACCCCTTTAATTACTCTTGGACAGTCAACAATTGCATTTTCCATCTTGAATTTTTGTGTAATTATATGAAGAAAAATAATTACAACTTATTAGGAGTATAATTAAGAAAAAAAATACAAAATTACTCACAATATTTATTTGTGCTTTTATATGTATAAAAGCTCCGTTATTATATGTATATATCTGAGTCACATCTACACACATTAATATCAAAATAATTAAAGAATTTTTATTTAAAATTAATATTTATAACTTTTATAGATGCTTCTCAGATATATACATATAGTTTATATACATGTGACAAAAAACAGGATGAAAGATGGGTTGTGGTAGAACAGTGAAACTCGATTTTGAACTAAGGTTGATTGTTTCAATATATATATATTGTGCCAAGGCCAAATTGGCACATATATATAAAATAATTTTGTCTAAAAAAAATTATTAAAATCTTTCATAAAAGAGTTTGAAACAAAAGTTGGGAAAATAATTGATTAAAAGTGGGAAGGGGGTTTTCTTTAGAAAGTAAACTAAAAGATTAATAAAAGGAAGTAAAGTTTTTCCTAATTAGTATTTGTAAAAATAAATAATTTAAAGTTTTAAAAAAATATAAATCTCTTTTCATTCCAGTTTATTAGAATAAATGCAAATGTTAGCTCATTAATAAGATAAATGCATGTTAAAATTATATTAAAAAACACATGAAAATAAATATTGAAATCAAATGTATTTAACAACCCAGCGGTGGGCAACTAATTAAAGATATAAAAACAACACATTTTGAAATGGCTACTACTAATTAAACAATCTTCAAAAACATGTTGTCATAGGATTAATTACTAAAACAATTTCAACAACACCTATTGCCGGAAGATATTAAAATGAAAACAATTCGCATATATAGCCAGATTTTTATCAGAGTTTTTCAGCCTAGTTTTCAGTGTCAGTCTTGTTTAAAATATGCATCCAGAAACAGAAATGCAGTGCTGAATATCTTATGGAAATATATGCTCTTCTTTCAGCCCTTAGTCCAACAAGATCAGCAAGACCTGCTTGTGAAATAATGTCTACTTAACAGCTCGGAAATCCTCTGTCAATATTCCATTGTGTCCAAGAATAAAACCAATGGATTAGCATCAAATCTCCTCAAGAAATCTCAAATCTAACTGGTTAGATATTCTTTATTAGATATATTCCGTCAGAAGCAGCTAACAACAAGCAATATCTACGTTCCAAAAATCCTAGGTAAAACACTATTATTCTCATTTATATGTAGTAGCTACCGCTGTAATTCATAAAAATTCAAGATTCAAATTATATACTCTATAAGCATGCATAAAATGAACTATTGATGTGCGTGTTTGTGAATGTTAGATAATTTAAATGTCAAAGATTATTTTTGCTCTTTCATAAAATATATCATAGTATGTTAACTTAAAATATGTGTGTTATTTATAGATTTATAAAAATGTTTATAATTCGTAAGTGTTAGTTAATAAATTGTCTTTAAAATTAAACTTTATTCATCAGTCAATTCTTTTTCTATATGTTATTACTAATTAATATTAGACTGGGCTAGTTTATGGGATGGTTTCGGGTGCTGGATTATGAGCCTACTGACCAAATACATTGTTTATTACTCTGAATAGATAACTGGTGCCCGGAGTTTACTCTGAAACAAATAGTGTTTGGATAGTAGGGTTTGAATCTAGCAGCCAAGGTGGGCCATTGTTGATAGTTAAAGCTATCAATAATATTTCCCATTTTGCTCAAACGTGCCAGTTCGTTCATGTAACATTTATAAGTAAACAAAATTGTAAATGTATTATGGAGAAGTTTGAAATCAGCCAAAACTTATATACGTGTAAGTAAGTGGTTTCTGCTGTTCGATCTGGTACAATATATATATATGTGTGTGTGTATATATATTATGTAGAAATTAATATAATTGAGTAAGTAAGATACTTGAAATTGAAAGCACAAGATAAAAAATTTCTTTAAATTAAAGAAAAAAATCTACCGTCTCTTTTTTTACCTCAATTTATATATATTAGTAATGCATTCAATTGTCATTAGCATTGGCATACCATTATTGATTCTCTTAAGTATGAGCTAAAAGAAAACCAATCTGACAATTCCAAATTTAAAAACTTCCACATTGGATATCTTCATTATGTTTTACAAACATGGATTGAAATACAAGTGATATAGAATTGAATGTTGCAGAGAATAATATTTTGGGAGGGCAAGACAATTATCAACATTGTGACAAATTTGCAAAAGTCTTTGTAATACAACACATAAAATAAATGAGTATTTGTAGCAACTTTATAAATTATGAGTCTTTTCTATGTGAAACACAAAATGGTAATTTGGGACAACAAAAATTGGATTAAAATATTTCCTTTCAAATATATTGTTTATCTTGCAGATTACAAACAACCATGTGATTAGATATTACAAAAAATGAAAGACATTACTAAGTATAAAGTAAGAAAATTTAGCCATCATGGTTACCACTTCTGTAAACTGTAGAAAAAAGGTCAAAATATTAAAAATTACACAGAAGTAAAACTAAGATACAAAAAACTGAAGCAAGAATATTCATCCAACTTCTGGGAAATATATGTCTATCCTTTATTCAAAAGATATTTCTTAGGCAGGTTATTGTTCAGTTTTCCAAAACAATTGTTTACAACAAAAGAAATTGCCACATCCCATGATCAATGTATCAATCAACAATCTAAAACAAAACTTATTAAACGCCTATCATTTTATCTGTTAAAGTATACATATAATAAAAGGAGCTTCTTGTTTGAGATAAGATTTAATGTGTTTCTGGGTTACTTTTTAAGCTTTTAATTAAAACTGAATCAACAAACCAGTAAAATACAACCCATAAGTATTTTTATTAAGTTATGATTCTGAAGGAAATAATGTCTTAAAATGTTTGGAGAGGATTGAAACACATATCTATTATTGTCATTATTTCGCAAACTTTAAAAAAGGTTCATCACTTCCAAAAAAACCACTTTTGGCATGCTTTGGTTTCTGCACTTTCAGAAACCTACTACTGCCAGAAGATTCATAATATGAAAAATAATCTGATCTAACCCATTAAAAATAAATGCATCACGATGTCAAATATATTATCAGACTGACAGCTTTTTAAAAAGTTAATTATAGAGCTTTCAATCATTGTATTTATCAGAACAAGTGATGAAGTCTTTGACTGTACAAACTAAAAAAACATATGCTAAAACAGTATTGTAATTTCAAAGAAGACTTACCATGCTATGGATTCTTCTACTAAATGCCACTATTTAAGAAAAGTTAAAGACTGTAAGCATCTCTGCAGACATTACATTTATTTTAACCATTTACTATCAAGTGGACTGAACTTGTTCCTGTTAAATAATATAAAAATAATTACTTATTCACTCTTGAGACATAAAATATTATGAAATGATTCTATTGCTGCATTCCTTCTGATCACATCTCATAATTAGTAAACAAAATAAAAAATAATAATTTTGTGCATTATCATAGTTTCAAACAAAATGAAATCTACAAAAATTTATTACATCTACAAGATGTTTTTAAACTTCCAGGCTAACTCAGTTCTATTACAACTAAAGTTTCAAATGAGATGATGTATGAAAACATGCACTATCCAGATGAACAATACATGCCATTATTAAATACATTTGAAGATGCTTTAACATTCTTACAATTTTAATGGCTGGTGTTTTAATTGTGGCAATCATATTTCATTAATAGTCCACCTAATTGGTTGTATTTATTAGCTTTTATTTTCTCTAAGTTTCCCTCTATAAAATTAATTTTGTATTTAATCTTATTTGAAGTTTAATGTAAGATTTATCAATATAATATACTATAAACACCTTAACTGATACTTTACAATGTAGTTTAGATATGATTTATTTTGTCTCCTCTTGCCTACAGTTTCAACTGTCTAGCAGTCATCCTCAGAGCTACAACATTTAAACATATACAATTAATATCTATTGATACATATATACACACATAAATAAACAAATATTTACATAAAAATAAAAACATTTCAACCATTCCAACTATTAATCTAAATATGGACATTTCATATCTGGACAAATGTTGGATAGTTGAAACTATAGACAAGAAGAGATAAAATAAATCATATCTAAACAGCATTGTAAAGTTTCAATTAAGGTGTTTATGGTATATTAAATTATATATACTTCAACAATGCAAATAAAAAAGAAAAGTGGAAGGAAATTTTAATATTTAATAGTATGTTGAACCTATTCCATTACCACAACATAACTCTTTTTAAGGATTTGTTTTCCTTTTTGTTCAAAGGTGGTACAACATGTCTTCAGTGTGCATGTGTAATAAAATAATAATTTTTTTTTCTCATCTGTCATAGCATCAGCCGGGGAGCAAACCTGCTAACTCGGGACAACTGCATGTAAAGCAGCTGTCACTTAGAAAGTCATTCTTTGCATTTGGCCAAATCATTAGCTTCATTAAAACTCTTTAAATCCTAAGACACCATCTTTTATTTTAAAAAAATTACAAGAAATATAATTTTTAATATATTTTTTATTTTATTACAATAAATATACATATATATTGTACCGGGTTCGAATATGAGAGGTTTGAAACACATACTCAGAGAGTATGTATGTCCAAACGATAGCTATAAAATATATAACTATCATTACATTTCCAGGACATAACTTCTTCTCGACTGTTGAATTCAACACCAAGTTCAAAGCACTTTTTTTTGTTTTGTATAAACATGGGTGCCAGTTATTTATCCAGAAGAATAAATAACACACTTTGAACAAATGGCCACTAATTCAATGCCTATACCCATGACTATCTCAGCTAGTTGTGATTCAATAACAAAATATAATTTCAATTAGTGGTGAAAGAATTGATAAAAGACTGGTAAAAAAAATTGACAGACAAAATAAAGCTTAAGTTTAAAGAAAATTTATTTAATTAAAAATAATTCAATAAAAAATTATTTAATAAGACAACTTAATAATATTTTTTAATAAGTTGTCTTATTAAATAATTTTTTATTGAATTATTTTTAATATATTACGTTGCAAAGACAACATTATGAACAAGTTTTAATTTAAAATTTGATCATTTTTTGATATAATTAACACTTAATATACTAATTTTAAATACTCTTGTAAATTTTAATAAAAGAACACTGGTATTTATCTAATGATCATGAACATATTAACTCATACTCACATATATAATAATAAAGCATTAAATAGTATTTGACATTTAGAACACAAATTAATAGTTCATTTTATGTGCTATAGAGTTTATATAATTTGACACTTGGAGGATTCACACGAATTTTTACTAATGCGATGGCTAATTTATAAATAAGAATAAGAAAATGTTTTTACCTAGGATTTTAGAACATGGATACTTCTTGCTGTTTGCAGCTTTTGATGAAAAATTTCTAACCAGTTAGATTTGAAGTATTCCTGCAGAGATTTGATGATTATTAGTTGGTATTCTTCCTGGAGACAATTAGATAATGACAGAGATTCTTCAAGCTGTTATGCAGACATTATTTTCATGGGCAGGTCTTGCTGTTTTACTGGACTTTAGGATAGACAGCCTCATGTTTCCCGTGGTTTTAACACTGCAATTTTGGGTGATTCATAATAAACTGAAGTGTTATCTGAACTGACTGACTGAACTGATAAAAATTTACTATCTATATGTAAGGCATGTTTTTGTTTTGATGTCCTCCGGCAATATCTGTTGTCGAAATTCCTTTCATTAGTAGCTAATCCTTTGGAGATAAAATTTTAATCCTGTTGTTTTTTTGCATTTGCGATTAGTAGCTCATCGCTGAATTTGTTGTTTTATATTTTAAATTAGTAGCCACCGTTGTATTTTTAATGATAACTTTCATTTATTTTTTGATATTTAATACACATACATTTATTTATTATTTACAATCGCACATATATATTTTACTATAAAGTTCACATTAATTTGTCATTTACACATATATATAACCCAAGATCAATGTACTATCTAGTTTTTTAAGATGACTTTTTTTTCTTTTACTTAAATACAGAGATTTATATTTTTAGACTTTTGAATTATATTTCAACTAATAGTAATAATATGACGAATTCTTTAATATTACAGTTTATAAAAACATAGCACTATATAAAATAAATGTCTTATTTACATATGTTTAATTTAATAATGATGTATCGTAAATTCTAGAATTTCGCAAGCATCATTTATTCAGGCACAGTAAAAAAGTAATTTAAAGTGATCGATTAACATATTCACACTCTCATTTCGAAATACTTATGATATGCCCATATGTAAATGTTTGGGTTGAAAAGATAGATGGATTCATTCTATCTTTTCACAAAGACTTTATCTTGTGCTTGGAAAGTGAGAGTATTCATTTATATAGTTAAAGCTACAAAGCACATGTGCATTAGCTTATTGGCTTATTAATATTACAGTTTATAAAAACATAGCATTATATAAAATGTCTTATTTATAATGCATTTTTATTTTTTTAAGATTTAAATATACAACTTAATAGTTTAAGTATTTTAAATTTCCTTCTTTTAAAACTTTTCCTGTTTATAAATGAACTAAGCATTACAACTGCTTAGTGTTAAAACTTATTCCATAGTTAATTTTATCAAAATAGTAATAATGATAAAAATCCCTTGAAGCATTTTTATAATAATTAAAAAAGCTTAATTGTAAATGAGTTACCAAAAAGTGGGAATACTCAAAAGTACTCGGAGTTCATTGTAGATTGAAGAATAACAAGATTTAAGTTAAATACTTTTACAAATGAAAAATAATAAAAAAATTTTAAAAATTAATACTTTACAGATAGATGACTTGTGCCAAAGATTCAGTCAGGAAAATCAGAAGAGAAGAAATGAACAACCAAAAGAAGAATGAGCAAACTTCTCTTTTAATTTTTTAAATTACCAAATCATAAAACATGTCAATCAATAGATGACATCATTTTAGTCTAGATATGTCAAAATGACATGTAAGTGAATGAACTTAATTTAGAAGAAAGTTCATAAAGTTTTCCTATACAAAAAATTATTATATAAACAAAATCACATTACTTATTCATCAACTCATTGAACCATCCTAAGATATTTATTCACAAAAATTTAAATTAATCACTAATTTATTCATTAAACTAATAACTATTTCTTCATTCTTTATTTTTATGAGTTTGTATAACTCAACTTTTAAAACTACTTAATTTATTACAAAACACTTTCCACATATCCATGCAAGCACTCACATACATGACTGAAACAAAATAACATTCTAAACTTTAATCTAATTTATTAATTAACTTTTTAAATAACTAATTATAACTTATAGTATTTGTGAAATAAAAATATTTAATATTAAAATTAAGCTAACATATAAATTAATATTTTAACTTTTATTCTTATTCTACAAATTTACAAAAGCTAATGTTAAATTAATTTTAACATTCCCTACTCTATTTCGTCACATAATCTTAATTGTAATCCTATTAAAAATATTATCTCTTGGCACAACTAATAACCCAATACTATTATTTTAATAATAACCAATATCCCTTCTGAGAAATATAAATTATTATACCTGTAATAAGTACATAGACATGTCTACTTTGCACTTAAGCTGGATTAAAGTGTTATATATAACAAAATTATTAGTTAATTCATTCATTAGTTAACTATTTTTTTAAAAAAATCAATTAACTATGTAAAATTGTGAAGCTAAGATAAGCAATGGGAGCATGTGTGAAATCTCTTGGCCACAATATAGAAATTTATTAAAGTGTTTGTGAACAAACAGAATAATAAATCATTACTATAATGAACAATATTTTTAAAACTGCAATTAATTACATCTCTTAAGAACAAACATATTTCATTATCTGAAGGTAGAATGAATGAACAATATTTTTAAAACTGCAATTAATTACATCTCTTAAGAACAAACATATTTCATTATCTGAAGGTAAGAAAAAATTACACAGCTCAAGATAGTAAAACAACAAGGTCTACAATCTCCTGTTTAGTAAAATGTTTATTTTCATGAATTTCCCAATGACTTTTAACAATTGATTTGTAACCACACATTTGACAAGCATAAATGGATAAAGTTCTTTTAGCTGCAGTCTTAAATTCACACAAATCACATTGCAATAGTGTTTCTCCTGTATGTTTACTTTCATGCTCTTTTAATTTTAGATTATCTACTGTTTTCAATACACACAAACTACATTCAAATGGTGTTTTTCCTGAATGTGTTATTTCGTGCCTTTTTAAACTGCTCCTGGTTGCAGTTTTATATGCACACAAACCACATTCAAAAGGCTTTTCACCTGTATGTGTTCGTTCATGCACTTTTAAGTGACTCTTGTTTGCACTTTTGAATGGACACAAACTACATTCAAAGGGCTTTTCTCCTGTATGTGTTCTTTCATGTATTTTTAAATTGCTCCTCTTTGCAGTTTTAAATGCACACAAACAACATTCAAAAGGTTTCTCTCCTGTATGTGTTCTTTCATGCATTTTTAAATTTGTCTTCTTTGCAGTTTTAAATGCACACAAAGCACATTCAAAAGGTTTTTCTCCTGTATGTGATCTTCTATGCTGCTTTAATTTACACATTTGTACAGTTTTGAATGCACACAAACTACATTCAAAAGGTTTTTCTCCTGTATGGGTTCTTTCATGCATTCTTAAATTGCTCCTGTTTGCACTTTTGAATATACAGAAACGACACTCAAAAGGTTTTTCTCCTGTGTGTGTTCTTTCATGCATGTTTAAATTTGTCCTGTTTGCACTTTTGAATGCACACAAACTACATTCAAAAGGCTTTTCTCCTGTATGTGTACTTTCATGTAGTTTTAGACCGCTCCGCCATGCTGTTTTGAATGCACACAAACTACATTCAAACGGCTTTTCTCCTGTATGTGTTCTTTCATGCATTTTTAAACTGCTTGTGCTGGCAGTTTTGAATGCACACAAACTACATTCAAATGGTTTCTCTCCTGTATGTGTTCTTTCATGCCCTTTTAAACTGCTCTTCTTTGCAGTTTTGAATCCACACAACCTACACTCAAAGCGTTTTTCTCCAGTGTGTGTACTTTTATGTATCTCTAAACTATTCATTCTGCACTTTTGGGAAAGGGTTTTTCTTCTGCAGTTGTTCTTTTTTGCTGTTTTAAACTACAAGGACCTGCAGTTTTTAATGCACACAAAATTTATTTTAAAGGCTTACCTTTTGTATATATCCTTTCATATACTGACAATTTTCTTTCATCTGCAGTCTTGATTTTAACCACATTGAAAAGGTTTTTCTCCTGTATGTGTTCGTTCGTGACATTTTAAACAAACCCTTTATGCAGTTTTGAATAAGCACCAACAACCTTGAAGAAGCTTTTTGCCTGCAAATATCTTTTCATGTACTAATAAGCTACTTTTCCCTGCAATATTACATTCACAGAAACTACATTTGAAAGGTTTTTTCTGTATGTGTACTTTCATGCACTTTCAGACTTTTTTACAATATTCCAAATTCATACAAATTATGAAGAATTTTCTTCTATATGTGTGCTTTCATATAAAATTAAATATCCATGAACTGCATTGAAAAAAGTGTTTTTTCATGCATCCTTAAATTTTCCATATATGCATGCATTCTTCAGTTCACACCAACTACTACATTGGAAAGATTTTTCTCCATCTTATTTCATGTATTCTAAAACTTATCTGTAGATTCAGATTAGCATAAATTACATTGAAAAGAGTTTTCTCCATGTTCTTTCATGTTTTCCTATAAATCATTTACAAACTTTTGAATTCAGAAAAAATGCAACAAATAATTTTTTAAACGATAGGAGGTTTTTCCATGATTTTAGCTTTACCATAAGCCATATAAAGTTATTTATCTTTATACTTGCCTTCTATATAGCTTCTTATACAATGTCTCAAGTTTCTCATTCTTATAGATATGCCCCTCATAATTGCAGAAATTAACAAACTGGTTTTCCATTTTTCCCATACTATATTTTCATAAAGATAGTACTTCTTTGTAATATCCCAAATACTGATAAAATGACTAAACAAACATTTTATGGCTTCTATGATTTTAAATGTTACATTGAACAAATATTATTAATGAGGAAAGTTATTTTCTATTATATTTTGTGAGCTTTTATGAAAGTACATTTATATATTCATAAAATATATTATCATTTTAAATATCTTTAAACATGTTATAATCATTTATCTTTATCTGACCAACAAAATAATGATAAACAAAAATTTCTTCAATTCAAAACAGTTTGGCCTTCTTTTAGTAGTTGATAATTTCATAATTTTTTCTTATAAATATTGTTACTTTACTAGTACAATTTTTTCTCAAGGGATATCGTTTTGATTAGAAGTGTTACAATCCTTGCATAAATATGAAGACTTGATTAATTCTATAATCTATGTCTTTAATTTTTCAATCATAGATTTTTTTACCAAACATTCTTTTTCCATGTGTTAGACCTAAAAAAAAACCAAAAAATTAATATTAATCACATTTTTTTACATGCATAACATGTTATAAACAACAACTAAAAATAGATTATTACAGGAGAAAAAATGAATTTTCATTTGAAAAATCTTAAAATAAGTAACTCATTTAAGTTTTTTATCATATGATGCATTTAATATCCTTATTGACTGATCCAAATGCATCATTTTTCCAATTACTAATACCAGAGAAAATCTAAACACTTATGTTTCTTTTATATACATGTCAAGAATTATTATTTAACCAAATTATTCTTACTTCACATAACAGCTAAAAAAATGCATACAATCACATATATAGATTTATGAACTTTATAGACAGAAAATTGATCTAACATTAACTTATATAAAAGGAACTCTATGAATAACCATAGTGACTAATCTGCATTTATCAACTTGAGTTTCACATAAGTTATCATTAATTCCAAGTCAATTTCAGAGAAATAAAATATTTATTTACATAATATTGAGATCAAGAGAAAAAAATGCAAATGTCATTCCCACTCTATTTTGTGATTAACTTTCAGAAAACATAGCTACCAAATTTCATAAAATAAGCATAAAAACAGAAATATATAAAATATCTAAAGAATTTACATACAAAAAACTCAATTCAAAAATATAAATAATAACTGCCTTTATTTTTCCAAACATCACTTTGCTATTCAGTAGTAATCAATCATTGGTTTTCATTAATAAAACTCAAAAATATATATAAATGAAAAAAAATGATATTCTATGAATTATATATACAGTATACTGAATTATACAAATTTAATATGTACAATTATTAGCTTTAATTTGAATATTGAATCAAATTCATTAAATACTTATTCAATCTCCATTTTTGTATAATTGATGATAATTGATTAAATATAAATCTGGCTGAAATATTTTATTTGGTCGTTTTGCAAATAACAGTCATCAGCTTATTAATAACAAAAGTGTAAGAAATGGGTTCAGGCTGCAAAAAAAGAATGATTAATATTTAAAACAATGTGCTTTTCTAAATATGTATAAAATTATAACATGGGCAACATATACAATTATATAACTATTTTAATGGTATAAAAATATTTTTGTAGATGACAATAACATATGCAAATACAATTAAACTACTAAATGCTGGACTTAAATGATATTTGGTAATAGATGAAAAATTTTGAAATCGAATAAAATTTACTATTGCTTCTGTAATGTTATACACAAATTAACAATGTTTTTTAATTTATTATTTCTGAACAATTTTATATAGTGAATATTTTTGGCCAATCTGTAGTTATTCTATGACTACAGACAGTTTGAGACTCTTTAATTAGTGAACACAAATTTCAAATAAAGACCTCAAAAACTCATTAAATAAATACTTCTATGTTGCTTCAACAAATCAAATAAGTAATGACAGCCATTACAACAATGACGCAATCCTTGTCTATTTCTATATTTTTCCAAAAAGACCTGATAACTTCCAATCACTTCCCTCTCCATCTTAATTTTTTCCATTTTAAAAAAGAATTTTCCTTCATATTATTCTATCCACATTAATGATTTTAAAATTTATTCTCACAACTTTCTAATCTTAATAGTTTACTTATTTAAAACCACACAGTCCAAAATAATATATTTAAGTTTCTATTTTGTGTTTATATACTCTACATTTTCCAACTTTCACCTCACCTTATGTATTAAAATGCTTAGTTAATTATCAAACAATATAGTTTTTAAAACCAAAACATATCATTCAGAAAATACTTATCAAAAATAAAAACTAAAGTATAAATAACTGATGGATAATCTTTGTTTAATAGCAGTCTTGACTATTACTGTTAAACAAGTGTTTTGATTTATGTTTTACTAATATCGATTTTTGTTCCTCAAAAAATCACTTAATAAAATGTCTGTACATACTTATTTACTAATAACTATTTGACGACAACATATAATTTTTGTTTGGGTATATCACGTTTAAAAAAAATAGGGTGATGAGTATTTGTTACAAAAAAAAAGCTCAAAAAAAGGATAAAAAATCCTATGAATGTATTTCTAAAATAAAGAATTTAAAGAGTTAAATAATGTTTTGTATTGAAAGATCATTCTCAGTGATAAGTGTGAAATGGGTTATACCTTATAATATAAATTCCATGTTAATTGCAATGAATAAATTCTGTAATGACTAACTTTTTGAAACACCAGTTAGTTTGTTATAGAAGACCTTATTTCTCATACCTGAAAATAAATATTTATTTTTAGTATAACATTTTATCTATAAAAGAATACTTTCAATTCTTATCCCAACCAAAACCCAGTGAAATATAAGACTACAGTGATGAGAACAAATAATTCAATATGTGGAATAATAAATAACACTATAATGCCAAAAAATAATAGTAGTAAATAAAACAATACTTATATAAAAATTAGTTACAAAAATATAATTATCAACATTTACAGTAATTTAAAAAACAAAAATTAATGTTCTCAAAATCTGTCAACAACCCCTTATAAATATTATAAATAGAACACATAAAAGATTAAGACAAACATTTTATCATTCAGATATGAAACATCACATTAAATAATTGAAGCAATACTCTATCACAGGTTTATATCTAAATAAAATCCCATTATAATGAATAAGATATATATTAATCTTGTATATCAACATGTTAATGCAGCAAACAAAAAATTAAAGAAAATAAAATAATTTGCAAAATATTACTTAAATATTTAGGTTACAATTAGTTGTAAATATAGAGGATTGAACACAGAATTTCAACCTCATTCAGCTATTCATTCTATCTTATATAACTGATACACGGTAATCTACACATGCGCGAGCTAG